>QKYT01000351.1:65932-115241 GCA_003550305.1 Glomus cerebriforme | reverse complement strand
AATTTACTAAATAATTCTTAATATAATTTACTAAATAATTCTTAATATAATTTACTAAATAATTATTTCTATTACTTTTCTGCTAATATCTCTACAATACTCTAAGCCAAGGTATTTTAAATTAGGAAATGAATGAGCGATTTTTCTGATTGCTGAATTACCAATCATGCTATTATTATTGAGGTCTAGATGTTTGAGTTTAGGACATGAACATGCAATGGCACGAATACCCAAATCGGTAACACTGCTACCACATCCATATATATCAAAATACTCTAATTTATGACATGATTTCGCTATTTCTTTAATAGCTCTATCACTAATACTAAAATATTGCATTAGATCTAGAAATCTAAGTTTTTGGCATGAACGTGCAATAATGCATATTGTCTTCACTAATCAGGCTAAATACTCTAAGGTTGAGATGCTCTAATCTTGAACATGATTTCACTATTTCTTTAATAGCAGTATCACTAATATAACCACATTCAAAGAGTTATATCCTTAATAGATTTGGATATGAATGTGTAATTTTAATAATTGCGGTATCACTAATAGCTAGTTTACATGTAGCATTGAAATTTAAATATACTATATTAGGACATGAGCCTATTATTCCATCTATGTCTCCATCTGATAGTTCATAGTAAGAGAATAGAAAGATGAGATTTTTTACATTTACCCCATAAAATGGTTTCAAGTCTTTGCATATACGTAAAAATTTTCCCAGATAGATTAATTCAATATGTTTCCATAATATCTGTCCTGCAGTATAGTATCACAATCAACTAACAAATAAAGTGGAATAGAGTAATTTATCTATTGCTAAGAAATATAAAATCTGTTCTAATACTTCTGCTATATTGAAAACACCTGTATGCATCATAAATAGTTATATTATATGCTTCATATTCAAATGAAAAAAGACCAATGATCACTTCTTAGACTGATCTGGTCAATCTTTAATCCTAAGTGTTTTGCACCTTCTTCAGTTATAACTGGAATACTATGACCTGAGTTGAGAGCAGTATTATAAGACCAACTACCTACTTGTTTACATGCAGTTATTAAATTAGTCTCTTTTTTCCATTTAATAAAATTGAATAAATCTCCAAACACCTTTGATCTGAGTTGATTATCTATCTATTGTTAATCCTTCAAAGAATGCATGTCTTATTTCCAACTTCCATATATCAGATTGATCAACTTGTACTATATTACTCATAGTTCACATTATAGATATGTTAATATATTTTTAATTTATTCTAGCGAAGAAAAAAAATTAACTGATTGATGATCATGCTTTAGCACCTTCAGCCTGCTCTGAATCAGAACAAAAGCTGAATAATTCATTATTTCACACATTTACTTCTTCAAATAGAATTTTTAACCTTCATCGGTTACATCTTTCTTCATTACTTATAAAGAATAGCCTTTTTTACTTCAACTATGTCTAAATCAGATTCTTCAGATGTTTCAGACAAATAGGAGAAACTCTTACCTTTTCTTTCATTGATTAATGAAAGAGAAACTATTTCATATATTACATCCAAAGTAGGTATGACATTCTATAACATATTTTTTATAACCTTTATAGCTTTATAATAATCAAACCTTTGTAATGAATAATAGTGAAATTTTATTAATAAAAAATACTCTTCTTTTGTAAAGAATCTTTATAGCCAAACATTTACAAAAATTAATATTACTCATTATTTGAACATGTTATGAAAATATGGGACTATAGGAAGCACTAACTTTTTTTGTCTTTAGTATAGGTATTACTTTGAATCTTAACATTTCTTTAGGATATATATGGATATGATATCATTTTCACAATTATTCCAGACCTGTATTTTAATATGAGTTCTTTCTTCTAATTATATTAGCATTAATGGGTGATTCTTTTGGGATTCTTACCATGAAACTGACTGTAAAATGTATAAAAGAAATGTAGATTTACTTTTAGCTTCAATAGCAATAAATCATACTAATAAATATAATCAAATATTTTCTCTAAAAAAAATTCTGAATTTTTCAGAATTCTACACTTCTGAAGATAAAAAAATGCGCCACTGAAAATTACCCTTTTAGGCTAATCTGTGGCTTGTGCTTAAACCATAATCATATACTTTTTCAAAAGAATTTTCTGAATTTTTCAGAATTCTACATTTAATAAAATTAATTTACCATTTTTAACTAGATAATCAACTATAAATAATTATTAAATATTTTGTAAAAAATACAAGAAAAATATAGATTACTGTCAGTTATTTTATAAGAATCTTATATTATATGTAATAATAGGTTTTACAGCATGATTAAAAAATATGAATTGCTTTTTTTCAATCTAATTTTTTTTATTAATTATATTCTAACAATTCTCTGCTGTTATATCACTCAAGAGATAGATCATAAGAAAATAGATTATAACAATTTGGGAATTTGGGGGTAATGATATGTAACATGACGAAAATGGAATGGCAAATTAACTTTTTTTAATATTTCAAAGTATATTAAATAACTAATTTAAAGATTTATCTGTTGTAATAAAGTTTAATTATTTACAATTTTGAATTGTGAAAATTATATATTAATAATAGATCCTGACATTCATGAGAANNAAAAAAAATAAATAAACCAGTTTTCAANCATTNTTATACTGTATATCACTTAAAAATGAATTCTTTAACTGTCACAAATACTCTATATTCCATCTTTGATTTTCTCAGTAGAGATAATATAATGTTTAGTGAAGTAATTAATTATGGTGTTCAGTTTAATAGTATAGTTGGACCCACATTAACGCATCTAATAAATTTTGCCTGATTTTAAAATTTAATAAAAAATTTTTTGATAGATGTATTTAATAAAACTTAACATAATTTAATAATCATAAATAAAAGCTACAAAATGACATTAAGATTGTTCTAATTATACATTTAGAAAAAAAGTTATTAACCAACGAATTTCAGGTAATTTCATAAAATAAGAAAGAATTTGAAACATATAACTCTGGCCGGAATTTCTAAAATTTTATAGTGTGGGTCAGATTAATGATAAACATAATATATCATTACACTATCTTATTTAATAAAGTTTTAGATTTTAATACCGTTGATCTCTTTTTTTCCCATGTCACAAGCAAAACAAAAAACACAACAATGTCGCAATATAGCAAAAAAAAAGAAAAAAATGATTGACAATACTTTAAATTCAGATGATAGTGAAAACATAAATGAAGAAGTTAAATGGATCGATAATCAAATTGAAAATAAGGCAGAACAATTTTTTTTAATTTTAACGAAAAATATGGAGAAATTAAAGCATTTTAAATGTCCGTTAGTTAATATAGAAAACTCTCGCATAACCAAATATAGATGAAAAATTGAAGCATTGGAAAACCAAAAAAAAATGGACAAATACTTCTTCAGTTATTATCTAAAAAAAAGCTTCAAAAAACATTGGATAGTGAGGATAGTGAGGACAGTGAAGATAATGAGAATGGTAAGGATAGTGAGGATAATGAGGATGGTAAGGATAGTGAGAAAATACAAGATATTAATGAAAAAAACAATAAAGATAATGTTAATAGATCTGTGAAATATATAACTTTCATTAATCAAATCGAAAATAAATTTAAAATTGAAAATCAGCAGTTAACTTCAGGAAAAAAAATGCATTTCAAAGCCATTCAAAATTATTTTTAGCTTCTTAATAAAGGATATGCAAAATTAAAAGCAAGTCAAATTGTTGCAGAGCTTTTAAACCATGGAGTATGGTTTACTCATTGCATTAGAAGTTGGGCTAAGACATTTAAAAAATATAGTGATATTCCTAAAAGCAATCGGGAGCAACATTTTAAAGGGAGTAGTATTCTTGATGATGAGGATGTTCAACTAAAAATAGCTTCACATTTGCAACAACACAAATTTGAAATTAATGTTAATAATTTTCGCAGTTTTATTAGTGAAGAAATTTTTTCTCTATTGGTATAGAAAACAAAACAACAATCAGGTAGAATTCATTTTTTCATGCTATTATATAATATATTTTAATTAAATATCTCATTTATTTATTTATTTTAGCAAAATAACAGCAAATTGATGGTTAAAAAAAATGGAATTTATGTATGGTCGTTATGCAAAAAGTAAGTGTGTTGATGATCATGAAAGGGAAGATATTGTTACTTATCATAAAGAATTTCTTGAAACAATGGCTGGGTATATATTTTAATTTTAAATATTATTATAAATTCAGAAAATATAAAAGCATTTTTATTATAAATAAATATAATCAAATATAATTTTTTATAGATATTAAAGATTAATGCCAAAATTCATTGGTGAACTCAAATTAATCCTAAATTAATGGATAGTGAACGTTTACATATTCTTGTAACACATAATGAAATAACTTTTCAATCAAATGATGGACTAAAATCTGGTTGGAGACCTAAAAATGAACAATCATTACGCAAAAAGAGGTAAGGTTGATCTATACATATTAGTGACTTTTTAATAGACACTATAGGAAGGTTAAAGCTAAATGATGATGATAATAACACAATTTCACATGAAGCTCGAGTTATAATCAATTCTGAAAAGAATTTTGATGGATGGTAAAATATTGAACAATTAATTGATCAGGTAATAATTTTTTAAATAATTTTAATATATATTCTATCTTTTAATTATTATTCTATATTATAAATTAAAACTCGCGCAATTCCAATCTTTAAAAAAATACATTCTAGAATGGTTATTGTATTTGCATTTGATAACTCTTCCAGCTATGCCAAATTAGCTGATAATACTCTTAATGCAGCTAATATGAAACTTAATCCTGGTGGGAAACAACCAATTATGCATAACATCAGTTTTAATGGGCAAATTCAAAGTATAGTGTTTCCTGATGATTATCCAGATGAAAAACTTTGTGAAAATCCTAAAGGTATGAGAATAATTTTACAAGAACGTGATCTATAGGGATTAGGATTAAAAGGATTCTGTAGTAATAAAGAAGCATCATTGGAAAATCCAAAATGTTGTGCACGTCATGTTTTAGCTGCTCAAAAGGATTTTCTTAATCAAAAACTAATTTTACAAGAAGTTATTGAGGAACTTGAACAAAAGTAATATTTTATCCAAAATTTCACTGTGAGCTCAATTATATTGAAATGTATTGGAGGGCTGCAAAACGTTATGCCTGGCAGCATTGTAATTATACTTAAAAAGGTCTGCAAGAAATAACTCCACATGCATTAGATTCAGTTCCTTTAAATCATATTAGAAAATATGCATAAAAATTGGCAAATTTTATGGAATGTTATCAAAAAGTGTTAACAGGTGTACAAGCTGATTATATATTAAAAAAGTATAAATTACATTGGGCTGTTCTAGATTTTATTTTCAAAAATATTGATGAATTAATAAAATGAATTTCATATTGATCATATGATCAAATATCTAGCCAATCACAAATAAACCTCATTATAATCATGTGATTTTATCAAAAACTTTAATTTGAAACATTTATGCAAAATTTGATGTCTTATTGTGGGTCCAACTATACTAGTATATTACTTAATATAAATAATTTTATTAATGAAAAATGGAACAATGACAATCAAAACTATGAAGCAATGAAATTGCTTCCAGAAAGATATAAAGATTACGTTTGTATAAGATCAATACCAGATGGAAATTGTTTCTTTAATAGTACATCATTAATTGTATTTGGAAATGAAAATATTAATCTTCAATTATGATTAGCCACAATGATTGAATTGATAACGCATGCACCATTTTATTTGCAACAATCAATTTTTGAACAGGATGTTATCTATCGAAATGAAGCTTTTGATAATGAAAATAGAATCATAAGTGAACATGGTTTTAAAAAAGAAAATGAATATATTTTTGAATTAAGATTAATATGCAAACCATACTCTTGGAATTCTATGATAGCATTTTTTTGGATTAGCATCAGTATTATATAGACCCATTGAATCTTTATTTCCAGACACCAATAGTAACTATATGAACCAAATTTATAATCGTATAATTTTACCAAGAGAGAGTAAAGGTGATTTATCATGATGTATTATTATGTAAAGTTCTTATTCTGTGGAATAGTTTAAAATTTCCTATCAAGCAAATCATTTTGTATCAGTCTTTAAAAAAATATCATTACTTTTATTATTATCTTTACAAATTATTTTATATTCAAGATTATTTATCTATTACAGATAAACCAATTGTAAATTATAATATTACAGAGTCTATTGTTAAAGATCAAAATTACAGTATTATAAAGGTTGAAGAGGAGTACAAACAATCAGTTATTGAAAATTATTTTAATGGAAACAAAAAAGATCAGGATCAAGAATATAAACAATTAGTTATTAATGATTATTTTAATGGTGACAAAAGAAATCAAAATGCTTTGTTAGGATTACTTATGGGTATTGATGATGCATTTGTTTCTAATGCTAAAAATATTAACGATTATCTTGTTTATGAGGAAGCTCAAGATTTTTGATTTAATATTACTAGAAAAAATGCATTAGATAAATTATTTTTATCTTTTGTTAATAATCAAGAAGTTAATTATTATTGGCGACCATGGCAGATTAGTAATTATTATTTGATTGAATTACTTAAGGGACAATCTAAATTTCTGCCACAAATAGCTGTATCTATTCAAAAAACATATGAATCAGATAAAATTTTGTTAAAATATTGTTATTGTGTAGGATGTAATAAAAGTGAAAAAATAACTTTTAAAATAATCATTGACAAATTGGATTTAATCAGTTCTAGGGAGTTAG
Source organism: Glomus cerebriforme (assembly GCA_003550305.1). Lineage (NCBI taxonomy): Eukaryota > Fungi > Glomeromycota > Glomeromycetes > Glomerales > Glomeraceae > Glomus > Glomus cerebriforme. The sequence continues at coordinate 108,409 of QKYT01000351.1, read as the reverse complement.
TAACTATTAATATTATATTCTCAATAAATAAAAAACAATGTAAATATTTAAATGGAAAAACATATGGTCAATGTTATGGACTAGCTAGACAAAATTTAATAAATTCTGATTATAGATCATTTCGCGATATGCGAAAAAAAATTTTGTCTACTATTAAAGGTGAAATTAAATATACTGGTAATCAGTAACATATACCATTAGCTTATTCTGCAAGGATTATCAATTCAATTAAAAATAATGCAAATAAACAATCAGAATATAATTTATGTGAATGATTTCATGCAGCTATTTTAAATGTAAATAAAAAAGAAAAAAGCAAATATCTTAAAAGAAATGGATCAGGATCAACAACTAAATGCCAAATATGAAGTTTTGTTCAAGAATCCATTCAAAATACAACTATTATCAATAGTGATATTTAATGTAAAGGTATGCTTCAGTAAAATCCGTTCAATCCGTCATCCGTTTTTGAACGGATTGGATAATCCAGATTAAGGAATAAATGGATTTCAGATAATCTGGATAGATCCGTTGGATAATACCAAATTGATCAGATATTACACGGATGACCAGATTGACCGGATTGATCAGATAATCTAGTCAAATTTGGTATTTTTTTTATTTTTTTTTTGTTTTTATTTTTATTTTAATACACAAGAACGTTTATTAACGTTCTTTTTTATTTTTTTTTGTAGGAACGAACACTTTGGCTCAGCTCCTGAAGGTAAATGGGATAAAAAGGGGTAGTGAGGTATTTTTTTATTAAACTTTAATATAAGAATGTTGCTAACGTTCTTTTTTTTTTNTTTTTTTTTAGGAACGAACACTTCAGCTCGACTCCTGGAGGTAATTGAAGGGAGGTTATTAAACTTTAATATAAGAACATTACTAACGTTCTTTTTTTTTCTTTTTTGTAGGAACAAATTCTTCGGCTCAGCTCCTGAAGGTAAATGGGGTAAATGAAGTAAATAGGGAGGTGTTTCTTTTTTATTTATTATACAAGAACGTTTATTAACGTTCATTTTTTTTCTTTTTTGTAGTAACGAACTCTTCAGTTCAGTTCCTAAAGGTAAATGGGGTAAATGGAAAGGTATTTTTTTTATTTTATTATATAAGAACGTTTATTAACATTCATTTTTTTTCTTTTTTGTAGGAACGAACTCTTCAGCTTGGCTCCTGAAGGTAAATTGGGTAAATGGGAGGTGTTTCTTTTCATTTTATTATATAAGAACGTTTATTAACATTCATTTTTTTTCTTTTTTGTAGGAACGAACTCTTCAGCTCGGCTCCTAAAGGTAAATTGGGTAAATGGGAGGTGTTTCTTTTCATTTTATTGTACAAGAATGTTTATTAACTTTCATTTTTTTTCTTTTTTGTAGAAACGAACTCTTTGGCTCAACTTCTGAAGGTAAATTGGGTAAATAAGGGTATTTCTTTTCATTTTATTATACAAGAACATTTATTAACGTTCATTTTTTTTTCTTTTTTTGTAGGAACAAACTCTTCAGCTCGGCCCCTGAAGATAAATTGGGTAAATGGGGGGTATTTCTTTTCATTTTATTATATAAGAACATTTATTAATGTTCATTTTTTTTTTCTTTTTTTGTAGAAATGAACTCTTCGGCTCAGCTCCTAAAGGTAAATTGGGTAAATGGGGGGTGTTTCTTTTCATTTTATTATACAAGAACATTTATTAACATTATTTTTTTTCTTTTTTGTAGGAATGAACTCTTCAGCTCAGCTCCTGAAAGTAAATGGGGTAAATGGGGAGGTGTTTCTTTTTTATTTTATTATATAAGAACGTTACTAACGTTCTTTTTTTTTCTTTTTGTAGGAGTGACTACTTCATCCACCTTCAATTACAGTATAAAAAATCTGGTGAATCTGGTGAATCTGGTGATATAAATAGATCATTGGATTGACCAGATATCCGTTGAACTATCTGGTCAATCCAGTGGTACAAACAGTTTAATCTGAATCTGATCAATTTTTGGATGGATGACCGGATATCCAGATTGACTGGATTTCGGAGCATACCTCTAATTTAATGAAGCTGCAATTGTTTATTATCATTATCATGTACATGAAAATCTGGGTATTTTTTTAGATTACACAGAATAACTAGTGAAATCAGTTCCATATTATCTTACAAAAGATGGTAGTACAAATGTATATAAAAGAATCTTGAATGTATTTTTTACAATACCATCATTAGGTAAAGGATCTGATGCATCACCGGTAAATGTATTTGAACTTATAACAAATGATTTATCCTCTAATAATCTTCAACATTATTTGAATATTTATCGGCAAAAGGAATTACAATTGTTTAATATTAATTCTGTTCCTTATTTAATCAATACTGATTGTGCACGTAACATATTGGTGGCTATCCTAAAGAATACAATAATAAAATACCAGATCAGTATTTTAGAAAAATAATTAGTGATATTATAGCAAATTAAAAATTTGATAATTCTAAAGTTTTAGTTGTTTGGTGTTTTAGATATACTATAAGAGCAATATGATATCATATCAGATCAAAAAAATTTATAATTGAAGTAGGTAATAATTGAGAAATTTTGGCAAAATTTGCAATGTGGATGTAAAATTCAGTTAGAGTAAAGGAAAACATTCAAGATGTAGAATATGAAATAGATAAATGGGAGTGGTGAATGTTACAAAAGAATTTAAATTTAGTTAACAAAAAAGTGATTTTGGTCAGAAAAAATAGATTTAATAACTTTAGTAATGATAATTTATATGATTTGTCAGAATTAAATTTTGAATCAAATCAAAATCCTAAAGATGAAAATTTAGATTTAATATATATATCAAATTTATTACAATGTAATGAATTAAATGCTTGGATATATACTACTGCAGATGGTGATTTTTTATTGAAGATTTTACAAAACTATTATAATAAATATAAGCTATTAATATCACAATTAGATATCAAAATTGACGTACAGTTAGATATCACAGGAAAATCAATTATAAATCCTTTTTATAACATTAACTTAAAAAATGATTTAGAAAAATGTTAGTGAAAAATGATTGTTTTATGGAGTAATTTAGTACTGGCTATTAAAATAAAACTAGTCGTACAACAGCAACAGTAAAAGTAGAAAATAATATTGTCAAAAATTTGGATATTGGTAAAAAAGAATCTGCTTATCAATGAATATATTGAGATTTGTACTCAAACCTTAAAATCAACACAAAACTTGATTGCTGAAAAGTTAATGCGCAGAAGGTAATTAATTGTTTATATATTATTAAATTAACAATAATAACATGTCATTAATAATACCAATATATTTTATAATTCTAGTTTTAATTACAAATCTCAGGATNAAGATAAATTAAATGAACAATGGAAACCTAAAAGAACACGAGTATTTACAAGCAAAGAATCAAAGATAATTAAAGAATTCAAAATGGTTTTAGATTATAGAAAAACTCTTGATGATCNAAGTCAATATANAATAGCTCNAGAAATAAGGGATATTTCAGCTAATAATATTGGATTTAATCAATCTATGGTATCTCATATATACAATAATATTGATATACCTAAATGTGATAAGACATTAACAGCAATTAAAAATTGGATTGATAAAGAATTGGAAAGAAAGAAAAAGTATGAAAATTTAAACTAGAAATAATATATGTATCATATTGGTGAATTGTGTATTCTGATATTATTAACATATAATAAATATGATTTTATTTNCAATTACATAAAAATATTATTTTTATATAATTTACAAAAAAATAATATTAAAATTACTCATCACATATAAAATAAAATTCTGTGAAAGATTAAATAAAAATACCATCATGTATCCATAGAAAAAAATTATTAGAAATCAAATAGTAATAGGAACACCACATTTAAATTAAAATAGGAAGACCGCCACACATAAATTAAAATTACCTTTAGAGATCAAATAAAAAATCCATTACGTATAAATTAAAGTTGCCCATTAGAGATCAAGAGATATTAAAGATCAAATAGGATGACCATCACCAACGCATAAATTAAAATTTCCCATTAAAGATCAAGCAAAGAGACCACGAAAAGATATTAAAATAGGAAGAACCATCATGCATAAATTAAAGATCACCATACATGAATTAAAATGACGTATCCACATAAATTTAAAATTGTTCATGAAAAATATTAGAGATATAAGACCGTCACCATAAATTAAAATTGTTTAAATAGGAGTACACATTATAATTGCTCATAAAATTCTATTATATGAAAGGCAATTTCTATTTGTACACGGGGTGTCTGAACACGGGGTCATAATTCCGGCCGGAATTAAATGATCTGCAATGAAATTGCCTTTTTGGGATATTCGTGTAACCCAAAATTTGATTTTCGAGAGAAACAAAATTGCCTTTTTTGGATCGTATAACGTAGTACAATATTCCAAAAAAGGATATTCTGGCCGGCATTATGAAATCCGGCCAAAATTAGAAATGTGACGAATAATATGTGATGAATAGGATTTCACACCTTGAAAAAATTCTAAGTCCCTAGAATAAATAGAAAAAATGAAAACAGAAGGTGTGACACGGGATGATAAATTATCATATAGTAAAAAATCACGTGACTCGTGTCCAGACACCCCGTGTAAATTTAGAAATTTTCTATATGAAAATATTGTCCTATTTGTTTAAATAGCATTCAGGAGTATTTATACAAATACTATGGATTTATTTAGTCATACAAAGCTGATAATTAATATATGACGTAAAATTACAATTATGGAATATTCATTATCTAACAATTCTCAGGGGTAAACTGGAGTGTAAAATTCTAAAAAATTTGTCAGAAAAACACATGATTATGGAGCTACAGCTTAGCCTAAAAAGGTAATTTTTAGTGGTACATTTTTTTATCTTCAGAAGTGTAGAATTCTGAAAAATTCAGATTTTTTTTTAAGGAAAATACTTGATTATCTAATAAATTATAAAAAATTACACAAAATTACTTGTGATCCTAACATATTTTTTTTCTACTTCACTCTGAAATTATGTCTGCACTCATCTTGCAAAATAATGCTTTATGCATATTTTTGAAAACTTTACACCTTCTATTCTTCTTAATGCATTTTTCTTGATTTATGTCATCAGAAATAAATTCTTCAATGACTTCCCTTCACATGATAATAAAATTGCTAATGAGCGTATATCTGAAATTAATATTAATTTTATTGCAGAAATTGAAAAAAATAAGGCACATGATAAAAGTATTACTATAGAAATCAAAAAGACTTTTATTGAAATGAACAAAAAACTTAATGCAAAAGTTGGTACTAAAATTGTTAATAAACTTTCTGCATGTCTTTCTGATGGTGATCTGATTCGTAGATATAAAATCTGGATATCTGCATGGATATACAAATATCTGGATATTGATTTTAAATAATAGATAAGATGTGATATACAGATATCTATAGATATCTGTATAGATATCCATCCATTATGATTAATTTGGTTATTTTAGTGTAACTTAAATGATCATAAAATGCAACTAAACAAATGTATGACATAGCATGAATGCACAATAGTGTATATGATACTTTACATTTTTGGTTTAGTCTTTTTTAATTTTTACAATTATGTCTAGTAAAAAGACTCTTCAGCTAGAAAATATTGAAACCTTAACTCTTAGAATAAATAGATCAAAAAGACTAAGGCAAGAAGCAAGAAGTATGTGAACTATTAAACTAGCAAAATTTAGTTCCAAATGAACCTATAATTGAGTTAGAGTTAGATACAGACATAAATAGCTAACAAAAAACTAATAAAAACAGTAGAACTATAAGAAGCGCAATAAAATTTCAGTAAATATTAATTTAAATAAAATAATAACTAGCTAATTTTAATTTCAAATGCTAAACCATCAGGACTATTAAGCTGGATATGGAGTTATTTCGATCAATATAAATTAACTGAATAATACAAAAGAATTATAAAGTGTTTAATACAAGTTCAATGAAAAAATGGTGTAGAACCATGTGATAATTTTATAAGTTCTGATAATTCTACTGGAAATTTTATTATTTATTCTGCTACATATCATAAAAAAAAAGATGAATGAAATATGAAATATAGCCAGCTATCACAATTTCATATAGATGAATTTATTTGAAATAATTCAGATATTAAAAGTTTTTGTAATCAAAAATTTATTGGAATTTTAGTTAAAGATAATAGACCAATCAGTATATGTAATGATGAAGGCTTAATGGAATTTATTCATGAATTTAATCTAAACTATCAATTTTCAAATAATAAAATAATTCAACAATTATTAGCTGAAACATACAATCAAATTAAAACTGGTTTAACAAAAAAATTCAATGAAGATATTATTTCCTGTTCTATAATAACCAATCTATAGACAACATGAAGCAGAAGTAATTATATTGGTATTACATGCTCTTTTATTAATAGTAATTTAAATATTTGTGAAGTAATCTTAGTAGTTCAATATGTACCTTATTTTCATATCAGTGATAATATTTGTATAGTCTTATGCAATATCATTTCTAATTGGAATCTAACTGGTAAAGTCTTTATAATAATGACTGATAATGACTCCAATATGGTTAAGGCTAAAAATTCAATAAATGAACTTACAAAACTTCCTTGTATAGCACATAGTTATGGGAAAAGAACTGATACCAGTTAAAGTTCTAGTTGCATGAACCAAAAGATTAATTAATTTTTTTACAATACCTAAACAAACAGAAAAACTACTAGAAATTCAAAAAAGTACTAATTATATTAATAATAATAATGAGGTTAGGGTAGTGATATATATTACCTAATATTAGTTTCATAAGAGGTCTTACTCCCCCCCCCCCCTAGGTAAGATTTTTTCAACCAATAATATTTAAATATATATATAGTATTAATTTTGACCAATAAAAATGCATAATTTTGTATTATGTAAGATTTTGTTTTACTCCCACCCCCTAAAATATTACCTAATAAATGTCACGCCCCAAATTTAAAAAGTTATATAATCAATTTTATTAATTTAAACTTTAAATTCATTTATTAATTTAAAATTACAAATAAAAATCTAACAAAATATTAATTTAATACCATTTTTATATTATATTTTTACTACAGAATTTAGAAAAAAATGATAAATATCTCTAAATGATTGCTGATATAGAGATGTGCTAGAATTCCAGTTATCTTGTATAGAAGCATCTAATAAAAATCAAAGATCTTATCAATATTTTGGCATCTACTATATTGATTGATCCTAATCCTTTAACATGACATAATAAAAAATAATTAAAAAATATAAATCTAATGAAAAATGAATGGCAAGAGATAAGAAAATTAATTAAAATTTTAGAAGATTTTGCTAAAGTAACAGAATATTTAGGTAAAAGTAAATATACAACCATTAGTCTAATGTATAGTGTATTAGCAATGACATTGGTCAAAAACTGATCTATCTTACAGATATCTTACAGATAACTTATAAATATTAGATACCCAAAATGCAGAAAATCTGCTATATATTGGGTACCCAATATGTATACTATAGAATTAAAAATACAATTTATTAATTATCTCCTATCCAGTGATTATAAAAAGATGAAATATAGCTCATTTGATTCACCTCACTAAGGCATATCGAATGGTACTAATTTCGCATTTCTAGGTATAATAGATGTCGAGATATTTGACAAATTGGTATTTTTGTTTGTTTTTTTATGATTTATCAAATATCTCAGCATCTATCATACCTAGAAATGTGAAATTAGTACTATTCGATACGTCTCAATGAGATGAATCGAATGAGCTATATTTTATCATTTTATGATCACTGGATAGGGAGATAATTAATAAATTGTATTTTTTAATTCTATAGTATACATATTGGGTACCCAATATATAGCAGATTTTCTGCATTTTGGGTACCTGATATTTATAAGTTATCTGTAAGATATCTGTAGGATAAATCAGTTTTTGACCAGTATGATTAGTAAAAAGCTTTTACTAAGTGATAATTCCAATACAGAGATTATAGATTTAATCAGCCCAGATATAGCTTTTGATAATGATGTTGGCTATGAAGATACATCAGAAAATAAATCTACAGTGGACAAAAAAAGTTTTCAGAAAAATATTTTTATTTATTGTATAACAAATAAGTGTCAGTGACACATGAAAATTTGTGGATATACCCTTTGTGATATGAAAAATTAGATATTAAAAGCATATTAGTAACAAATCACATAGTTTCCATCTATTAAAATTTAAGTCATCCAAAATAGAGGTTAGAACTGGTTGTATTTTCAAAAACTGGGTTTAACCAATTTGAATCAGGTTCAAACCGTTTCAACCCAGTTTTACAAAAACTGGTTGCAACTAGTTTGCACATCCAAATCATTATATAATTAGTATATAATTAAGCTGCAGTTATTGTTCTATGAAAATAAATGAGACTTAAAGAAATATCTGTATTTTTTAATACATCAATAAAATACATTGTGTTATATTTTTTAGACTAAAATTTTATATTATTTATTAATTTATAATATGTTTATTACAATTCGCTAAATATTTCAAAAATATTTATTAATAAAAGTTAACAATTTTTACAAATTGTAAAAATTTAAACATGTCACACGTGATCGATTCAGTTTTCTGTAATTAATATTATTTCTTAAAAAAATAAAAAAAAATTATCATAACTATCAAAAATCTGTGTTCCTAAGAAAAAAATAAAAAAAAGAACCAATTTGTTTCTTTTCTTTAAGATTTAATAAACCCTTCCTTCTCCCTTCCATTTATTTCTAAGGAGCTCAAGTAGTCCATACTCCTAAAAAAAAATAAAAAGAAAAATTAGGTTCCTTTCTTTAAGTCATTAATAAAAAAAAAAAAATCCATACACCTTTAACTCTTCTATTTACCTAAAGGAATTCATCATCTCAGAAAGGTACCCTATAAAAAAAAAAGAAAATGATTAATTTCTTTTCTGTAAAATAGTATATTTAATTCCCTTCTCTCCATTTTACCTCCAAGGAGCCCAATATTTCAAACAATCTGAATCCCTAAAAAAAAATAAATAAATAAATAAAAAAAGAACATTTGTAAAGTTCTAGAATTAAATAAAAACATCATAAGACCACCCCCACCTATATTAACTTTCAAAGATCATTTCTAAGCATTTCAGTGAGTCTCTACAAAAAAAAGAAATGTTAGTAATGTCTACTAATGTTCCAGAAATAAAAAAATTTTCTCACTGGCTCTCTATAAAAAAAAATAAAATAAAAGGAATGTTACTAACATTCTGTGCATTAATAAAAAAAAAAGAAAAAAAAAAGAATCATAAATTCTAACTCTATTTATATTTGAAGAAAATCATTTTTGGATGTTATGTCAATTATAAATATTATATCAATTACAACCAATTAGAAAATTAAGGCAAAAAATTACAATATATTACAACCTTCTGATTTGGCTGCAACTATTATGGTATTTAATACTAATAAACATGTTCTTGATTTCTTTGGTAATAATGATTCAGTCTTTGTGTCTTTGTAATCATATTTCTGGTGATCGAGAAGGCTCATCCATTTCAACAAAAAGGAAAAAAAGAATAAAAGTTAAAAGGAGTGAGAAAATTTTGATATTTATCAACTATTTTAGGCAGTTTCTCATATTTAGTTGTTTCATTACAAAAAAAATCAAGATCATAGCGTACTTAATGATTTACGTCTTACGAAATAAGGTTAATACAATTATACATTTTAATCTAATAGTCTAATAGTAAAAAAATNAACAAATAAANTTTGNTTCTAAATTGACGNAGTCATTTTTACATTGTTTTTGCACGCATTTTAGAATTAAAAAAACTTAAGAATTTAAGCATTTTTGAACATGAAAAACTTATTATTTTTATGCTTTCCAATACTATTTGATTCTGAAACAGAAACTATTACTAACTCAACTACTTCTACAAGAAGTGGTTCCACAAATGCAAACCAATATCAATCTCTCTTTACTCCAGCTTTCTGAAGTAACCGCAGCCATACAAGATTTTTTTTTCATGTAAAAGAAGATGATCCTAATATTTGCTATTGTAAAGTTTATGAAAGAAATTTTATGGGAATAAATAAAACTGATTATAGCTATAATCAAAGAGGTAAAAATACAACTAATCTTATAGTACATTTGAGAGATAAACATAATATAATCAAGAATAATTATTTAGGATTTCTGGATGAACAAGAAGAAGTATTTTTTAATTTTTTAATTAATTTGTTAGGAAGAGATTAGACTATATTTTTTTTGATTTAATATGCATATATGCATGTTATATATAAAATATTAATTGAATTCTTATTTAATTATCCAATAGCCACATGTTGATGATCAAATTACAGAGATAATTCTTCACTATGCTCTCCTAAACAACAAAAATTAATTACCCAAAAAGTTGCTATTTTTATTATCAAAAATGTTCAACCTTTGTATATTCTTCAAAATTATCAATTTCAGGATCTTTTATTAACATATGAGGAATCCCTTGTGAAAAAACTATGAAGGAAATTTTTCACTCAACATTTATGTGAAGCAAAGAGCAGCTGCAAACCTTATTAAGAGGCACAATGATAACAGTACACTTAACAACTGACCTTTGGACTGCAAAATCTCGGNATGGCTATCTTGGTATAACTGCTANATGGTTAACTTCAGATTTTGAATTTAAANAAGCATTATTAACATGTAATCATCTCCCTTATCCTCATACTGGTGAAGTTATTGCTGATGAATTATTTCGAGTATTAGAAGATTGGCATTTGACTTCAACAGCTTTTACTGTGGCAACTGATAATGGTACAAATATGGTAAAAGCAGTTTGTTTATTAAGCGAAAATTATATTGATCAAATTCAACGCCAACCATGTGTTGTACATATTTTACAACTTTTAGTATTGGAAGATTTAAAGCAATGTAGATCATTTCATTGTCAAATCAAAAGCTTGCAAACTTTTTTTCACTTATCTAAGCAAGTAGAAAGACTTTATGCAACACAACAAAATTTTGAAATAAATAAATTATCTGAAAATAAATATGTGAATCCACTTGATATTTTGACTGATGTTAAAACACAGTGGAATTTCACTTATCATGTATGAAAGCGAGTTCTTGAATTGCACAATTTCATGATAAATGTATCTTTAAATTTAATTTCAAAATCTGATCAAACATCACAAAAAGAAGGTGAAAAGTTAGAATGATTATGTTTAAGTCCAGATGAGAAGTTGTAAGTAAGTTATTATTATTTTTTACAATAAATTAGATAATTTTTTTAACTTATGTACTTTTTTTTAATATTAGATTTCTTTGACAAATGGTTGCCACATTAGAGCCATTTGAAACCATAACACGCAAAATTAGTGGTGTAATGTATCCAATGATAAATCTTGTTGCTTCATATATGCATATACTCAAAAATAATTTTGCTCCAAAGGAAGAAGAAAATGAATCTTTCGATACTTATCTTAACTTAATCTATGNTTCTAATGGTGATAAAGATGACACTGAGGATTCTGATATGGCTAGTGATGATGAATATATTCTATCAGGTGGATAAAGGTAGCATTAGCAATATTCACATCGCCAATTTTGGCAACAAAGTTATGGTAATACACAAGTTCGAGATTGTGATCAAGTTCGTATTCATAGAAAGCATGAAATTTTCAAATCTCGCTCAATTCAACCAAATTTGGATGACATAAACACTGTAGAATATTTGCAACTAGTGGATACTAAAGGTTTATTGCAAAAAGTTCGTGCAGCCATTTTCCTATCTTTAGATGAACTTTGGTCAGCCCCATCTGACATTATACTTATTGCAAAATTTCTGGATCCTCATTTTAAAACATTTGATTGGTGTAATGGTGATGGTAAAGATGAAGCAAAAAAGTTAGTTTAAGAATTATATAATGATGCAAAGAAAGACTTGCCTAGAAATAGTATTATTAGTACTATTTTTTCAGATAATGATGATGATGGTATTTTCAAAGCATTAAAAGATAATGCACAAGAAATAGAAGTTGAAGATGAAGATGAATTGATGCTTTATTTGCAGCAAAAATAAATCAGATTGAAAGATGATCCATTAAAATGGTAGTCGGTTAATAAGACTACTTTACCAATTTTAGCTCAAATTGCAAGAAAGTATCTATCCATCTCTGCAACATCAGTTCTGAGTGAGAGATTATTTTCAGATACAGGTAATCATATTTCTGCTAGACGAACCTGACTCTCTCCTGAATTGGTAAATAAAATGTTATTTTTAAAGAGGAATAGTGAGAATTTTAATATATTTCCTTCGTTAGATTAAGATTAGTTTTAGTTTTTGTTAAATTTTAGCAAAAATTTAATTTTTTTAGTTTTTAGTTCTTTTTTGTAAAGATTTATTTTATTTTTTTAGTATTTTTTAATAAAAATTCAAATTCAGTTTAATTTTTAGTTTTTTATATATGATTAATAAAAGTTTGTATCATTATTTTCTTGATATCTAAATAAACGTTTTCGGCTGGATTATTTAATGGTTGTCGATCAGATAATTTAATGGAATTTAATGATATAAAAATAAAATACTTGATTTTTCCATCCTTCCGTTCCACTAACTATCAATATCAGATATATCTAATTTAATTAAGAAAATAACTAAACTAATATAATATATGTAATTAAAAATAAAGCTCTATATATATAACAATATAATTAAAGTTAACAATAAATAATATAAATTAAAAATAAAACTCTATATTTTATTAAATTAAAAATTTGAAGTAAAATTTTTAAATATTTAAAAGTATTCGATTCGGGCACCCGGTTGCATCCGGTTTAAATGCAAACCAGTTTTCATAATCTGAAATCAGTTGATCTGAATTATGAAAAACCCAGTTAAAACTGGGTCCAAAACTGATTTGGTATATTCAGTTCTAACCTCTATCTAGCCCAAAAAATTATTTGAAAAAAATACGTAGCCAATTTTTGACTAATTGAGTAACTTTAAAAAGCAGTTCTATGGTAAATATCCAACCAAATTTAATAATTTTTTTTTATTTTATTTGTTGGATCATAAAGTATACCTGATAAAATTTTCATATAATATTAATAATAAAAATAAAGCTAAATTTCAAAAAACTTAAAAAATCATGAAATTTTTAATTGATTGAATTTAAAGTATTATAACACAAAATTTTATTAAGAAAAACCAACCCTAACCCTAACCCTAACCCTACATTGTGTATTAAGACAAAAATATTTTTCAAACCATTTCTATATAAATTTTATATTGTTTTAATAGATTATAAGTCATTGATTAGATAAATACTGACTGGAAAAATTATTCTGAAGACTTTTTTCGTCTACTGTATTACTGAAAGACCTAAATAAAGAAAAATTATTATTAATACATCACAAAACTGCACTAATCTTAAAATCACATTAAAGCAGTATTACATCAATCAATCAACCATTATTGAAATATTTTACAAGAGTATGGGATGTTGGCTATTTTGCTGAATTCAAGATTTAAAGAACTTGAATTTGCTTCTGATTCATTACATATTAAAACTCAAAAGCAATTAAATGAAGCTTATCAAAATATAAAAGACTTAACTGATGAAGATTAAGAAGCTAGATTATAACCAGTTTCATCAAATTTGTTACTGGTAAGAATATTTCAAAATAATACTATTCATATTGACGAGATAACTAGTTATTTGGCTTTGCTTAAGATTCATCATGATAATCATTCTTTATTATGGTGAAAAATTAATCAGACTTGATTTCCAGTATTATCAAAATTAGCAAAAAGTATTTGGCCATTTACCCTTAAGCGAAAGGTTCTTTAGCAAAGCTGGTAATGTAATGACAATAAAAAAAACACAATTAGCATCAAATACATTCAAAAATTAGTTTTTTGTAAAAAGAATTGGCATTTAGTTAGGAAAGTTTTTCTATTAAAATATTAGATTAAACATTATAGTTTTGATTTGATTTGAGTGTACTAACTAAATTTAGTAACTTTTTCTCATCATTATAATAGTTTAGAAAATGTGAAAACTTTTTTTTTTTACTAATATAAATGCAGACCTATAAATAAATGCAATATAATAAAATTATATATAAATAAATAGTAAATAATAAATTTTTTATCTGTTACTATCTGCTTTATTATATTATTATCTGAATAAATCTGTATTTGAATTATCCACAAAACTGAATTTATTTGCACAGATTTACCCAGATTTATCTGGATTTTTCATGAATACAATCCGTATCTGTAATAAAATCCACAGATTATCCATCGGCAGATAAACAGATATTTGGATTAGACTACTAGTCTATTACTTTCTGAAATTAATTCTATTTTTACTGTGGAGTTCAGAAGAATCAATAATGAACTTAATGGTAAACTTACTACAGAAATTAAAAAAATTAATTGACTATGCCTTTGAAATACAAAGAATTTTATCAATAGTTAATAATATCAAAGAAGTCTGCCATAATAATTTTGCCTCAGTTAATACTTCTATCGATACTCTTCAAAATAGATTAATTTAATATTATGCAATTGCTAAAAGAAATCAGCCAGTTGAAACTGACTAACAAAGTATATCAAACTATTTTGAAGCATCATTCAGAAGTTCATTTAGCTCGAGTCCAATAATATTCAAGGGTATTAGCTTAACTATTTGGACTTAATTCAAGGAAATTTTTAATAAAATTAAAGCAAAAAAAAATTTTAACTTAAAAGAAATATGTGTAGCAATAAATATTCATGGATTAGATGAAAATATTAAAAAAATTACAATTCAAGAGTTTTATAAGAGAAATATCAAGTAGAAGAATGGGTACATTAGTACTTTAAATGATATTAGTTTATGGTTAGATAGTAAATTTAATGTAGTTAATAATATGAAATAGTAAGAAGAAACTGCTATATTTGATTTAGAAGCCAGTGTAATTTCTTCTTTTAAATATAATCTACTCAAATATTTTTTATTTGTTTCATTTTTACTTAACCGGTTGGCTATTTTTATATATTACTTTACAAAAATATAATAAAAATTTTATTTTAATATATGCATGTAGTATGTATATGTATTCTTAAATATAAATTTTGTGTTCGCTTATTAATGAAAAATAATTCGCCTATATCTGGCTTGTAATAAAAAAATTAAGGGAAGGGCCAAAAATGATGTCATTTCATAGAGGGGGGAGGGGGGTCATCACGCAATAATGTTATACAAATCCCATTTTAGGCGTATCATGAGGGGGGTCATCGCATGATGACATTACACAAAATTTTATTTTAGGTGTATCATGAGGGGGGTCATCGCATGATGACATTACACAAAATTTTATTTTAAGCATTCACATACTGTGCCTTTTTAATTTATGAACTTCGAATTTCGCAAAAAAAAAATTTTCATCCATTTTATTTTGACCATATTTGTTTTCCTATCCTTTTTTTTCTATAATGAAATAAACCTATTTTTGAGAACAAAAATATTCTAAGAATTTTCTTGTTTCAAAGCCATAAAACCTTTATGAACAATATGTGAATACTTTTGCATTTTCTGAAATGGTAAAAAGTCAAAATACTTCACCAAGCAAGAGGGAGCTCCAGCAATAAGCACAAAGCAGTTGGCGAGAAATCTGAACTAAAAATAAGAATGATATTTATAGTCTTATTTCTGAACTATTAAAGATTCCTATTCAATCTTCCCCTTTCAATTTTTCACGAAAAAAGACTATAGTTGAACCTTCAATATTACCTCTAACATCGCCTAATCCTTTCAATATTCATAATGATACTTAATTCTCAATTAATGCAGTGGCTCAAAAAAGGTCAGATGATATTATTAATCAAGCAAAGACTGAGTTATATAAATATAATAACTTACTACAAACAGCCACATTATTAGCACTTAGTACACAAATTTCCGCAAAAATCAAAAAACTTGAAGGGACTATAATGGTAGAGAAAAGTAAAATTAAAAAGCTAAAAGGTAATGCAATAGCTCAAAATCAAGCTCGAGAAAAGAAGCGACAAAAATTAGATAAGAAGAATATTGTAGAAATATACGATGCTCCAGGTCATCCATCATATTTAATAAATAATCCCGATCTTCTGAAAAAAATGCATAGCAGCATTGAGTTTGGTGCTGCAGATCCCAAATGACGCAAAGAAGTAATCAAAGTACGCACAATTAAGCATCTTCATGAAAAAATGGAGGAAGATTATGATATTTATATGTCAAAGTCTACAGTGAAAAATTATATTCAACCTCGTCATCCAGGAACAGTAGAAGCTAATCGACATCATCATCCTGTACAAATACGACTGGCAGCTGTTGGAAGAAATGAAATGAGTGAACATGTGGATGAGCATTATTGTTTAGCATCAGTAAAAGATGTAAAATTATTCGTCTCGGTCTTTTTGCAAGATGTCATCCTGATTTCACAAGACGATAAAGCTAAGGACCTAAGGTCAATTACTTTTTTTATTCTTTTTTTTTTAATTAATTATTTTTTAAAATATATTATTATTAGGTTCCATTAGGTATTGTTGCAGTTAGAAGAACGTTTAAGACTATACAGACATCAAACGAATCTGTATCTGTCCCAGATCACAATTTTCTGACGTTGTTAATTAATCCTAGTAATACAAACAAGTCTTTACGTTCTGGCAAAATGCAAATTTTTATTTGTTCAGAGTATTTTTTGGGTACATTATGTGAGATGTATATGATAGATTTAATGTTAATTACAAAGAATGAATCTTATCACAAATTTACGCATCATGAGGGAGCAGTAAAACCAATTTGGTGTTTATTAACGATAGTGAACCAGATAAAAATTTTCAGTTTCTTGCAAATATTTTGAAATATTTATTAATTTTTAAGGAACTTGATCTAGATTACCTCACCATGTAAACATATGCGCCAGGACAATTGATATATAATCCTGTAAAAAGGAGTATGGCATCATTATCTGGCAAGTTAGCAGGTATTATGTTGGATGCCTTTAATTATGGAAAGCATATTGACAACGTGAATGGGCAAACATCCGTTATTGATAAAGAACTCAGATGAAAAAACTTTAAACATGCCGGCGAATATCTTTGTGAGCTTTGGAATCGTGATTATATCAATGATCAACCAGTCGTAGCTACATATGTTGAAAGGCATGATAATATTATATTTTCGAATATTGAAGAAGAAACATAGGACTGGGTTGATCGCTATTCGCAAGTTTGTAAATACTCGCTTAATTTGTGCAAATGTGAGGATAGGAGTTGTTGCAAACCACCACGAGCTCCCAATACCTCTGAACTTTTATCACTAAGTAATGGATTTCTTCCTCCTATTATACAAGGGTAAGATAAATACTTTCTTAATCTATTACATACATTAGAATATTTCAATGATCAGCTTTCTGGTTATGATGAACATTATCCAAGCATATCACACAAATTGTATATTGAACTTATATGTCAAAAGTATGAAAAATATTTCCCAACAAAAGCATTTTTAAAAAAGCATATGAACAATATGCATTCAAATAAAAAAGTATGATTAATACAAGAGAAAAACGATGGTCAATTTTCAGGTAGAAGAGAGAATGAAATGCAAGAGAAAAGTGATAGGCAATCTTTGAGTGGGTAAGACGATGATGAGCAATTTATAACTCTGGTAGGAAATTACAACACGAATTGTACAGATCAATCTATTAGTCAAATAGATAATGAAAAGAATAAGGTTGCGAAAGGTAATAGGGGTAATAAATGTGAAAAAGTAAAGAGTTTGCAATCTTGGAAACAAGATCATCTTACTTTTTAAGTCAATTTTTTATAATATTTGAAGATTTTATATTTTTACATATTAATTTTGAAATAAATCAATTTTTGAAATTTTGATTTTTATTATATTTTGTCTCTAATCTTTATTAATAAATTAATGGTTCTGAGTTTAATATATCATTAGTAATAAATTTGAATCAATTTTACCATTACGCATTCGCAAGTATGATCAAGTTACATGAATTTCCTTAAATAGATTTATGACAGGGGAGGGGGGTCCGAAATTCTGAAAATAAAATGATGTCATTTCTGGTCCTCCCCTAAGTACCAAACAGTATTTTAACCAAGTATAGCAAGTTTTTTTATTTGTAATAGTATTAAAAAAGAGTTTTAATAATACAAGAAACAAAATGTTTTTTTTAATATTCATTTAAATTGACAAATTGTTTTCAATATATTACAAGTGATCACATACATAATTAATGATATTAATCTATAATTTTATTTGGCCTGTTTCATTAAAACCATCTGCTGAACTTAATATAGATTAATTGTAACATTAGCATTATGAAATATAGGAAGAGAGATTCTGTATATCCAATTGCCAGAATTGCTAAATCATAAAATATATTAGAAATGGAAATAGTAATTATGAAGTTTAGATCATTTGCAGTATTACAGATATTTGTGCCAGGAGGAAACTGATTATTCTTTTTATCTACAGTTTCAAAATACTAGTATTATATAAAGAACTAGACTTTGAGCATCATAAGAAATAAAGAATAAGAAATTTTTCTTTTAGTATTCAATCTTATCTTTTATCTTGTAATTCCTTATTGCCAAAGTATGGCCTAATATTTAATAATTTAAATATAAAGTAATATAATAATTAGAATTATTAAATAGATAAATCTATTTGTAACATCATCAGAAGGAGTTAAATAATGCGTAAGGATGGTCTTTAGCAATAAGGATCATCCTTACAAATCTACTTCTCATACGACAAGTTATGCTTTCCTATACAGAAGGTATATTTGTGATTTATCATACTATAATTATGTATTTTTTATAGAATTTCATTAATTATAATAAACTTGATTAACTTGTTTTAAAAAAAAAAAATATATTTGTAATATCATATTATATATCTTATTTGTAACAACCTCAATTTTATCCAATTAAAATTTAAGATCAGGTATAATGTAAATAATAAAAGATTAGTTGTGTAATTAAAACAAGAATTTTTTTAAAAAATTTCATATAACTTAAAAATTTATCTATAAAACTGTCTTTGTTACATTAAGTAAAAGTTTTTCAAATTAAATTTTACATGTAAAAATCTTATTTATAAAATATTTAAAATAATTTATTATTAAAAAAATTGTTACAAATAAGATATATAACAGGATGTTACAAATACATTTTTTCTTATTAGATTATTAGATATACCTTCATAGCCCACTCTCTGTATCCTAATGTATCGCATGTGGCTAATACATCATAGAGCTTTATGTCTAGTATGGATCATATGTACAATTATTTTTTTCAAAGCTTACATTTGTCCTTTAAATTAAAGGAACTTTGAGTAACAGTTACTTCAAGAATTACTTTTACATAAGAGTTTTCCTATATTATCAACCATATAAGTATTAGTATTTAGTATTATGAAAAATACAGTCAGATCTTTATATAGTCATACTCTATATAGTCATATCATATAAAAATCCTCTATATAATTACACCTTTGAAAAAACCAACTTATATAAAGATTATATAAAAAAACCTTTATATAGTCACAACTCCTATATAGTCACATTTTTGGATTTTTTTTACTATATAACCAACTTGGTGATTATAAAGAGGTTTCACTGTACATGACAAATCAAAAGTACCTCTGTATTGCTAGGCAGAGGTTTAGGATGTGAAATAAAAGGGTTTGAAATGAAAGTAGGATGAGAATAAACAGCAAGATTCAGTACTTTGTGAGATCCATCTGGTGTAACATGAACTTTGAAAATAATGATAAATATTAGAACATAATAAAAGTTAAGAGATTAAGTAAACTAGAAAGAATTTTCCTTACATGGCTGTCTGAGCAGTTGTATTGGAACATCTGTAGGCACGTCAGGACAAAAGGCTCTGAAGTAGTATTCAACTGTCTCAATAACTGCTTCATATTAAGGCAAAGCCATTTCAACTATATATATGGTACCCTTTTTGTAATCAAGCTTGTATCTGCTTATCTCTTTGCTTTTGATGAAAGAATTGTATTGTTTCAGGGATATGTTTGAGGCAATCAGAAAAGGAAGACTGCAATTCACACAAGTCAACATTGGGCAAACTTCAATACAAACTAGTGCAATGACTACTCATCTGCTTTTATCTAACTGTTCCTTTGGTAATTGAAGCTTCTTTGATGAAAATGCCTTCTGAAGGACTACTCTAAGTTTATTATAAGCCATTATTTATGAGAGAAGGATTGATTAATGTAATGATTAATCAAATAATAATGGTGGCTTATTATAGTTGTGATTAGCCGATCATTCTGTGATTTGAGAGACATCGAGACAAAGGATCACTACAATTAAGTCTATAGAGATAGAAAATTCAAAAATTTGGTGATGTAATGATGGTAAGATGTAATGACAGTTTATATTTAAAAATTACATCATGTGATTTTATAAAACTATATAATTTTTGTTTAACCCTAATTCTGACCAGCATTATAGAATTATAAAGCCAAAACTTCGCATCATATTTAAATGAAATGACCTTAAATGATCAGGTCATTCGAATGTCATTTAAGGGTCATGTCAAAATAGTCAAATGACCTGGTCATTTTCCATCACTGGTTTGATTCGTGTTTAAATATTATATAATTTGGACAGTTTATACTCTTAGATGATTGTGGTTGCTAAAGCATTTAGCAGTCGATTGATTCAAACTACTATCAAGCTGTAAAAATCGTGCTCAATTGTAAATATTATTTGATTGGTTACTTTATTTTCTGATCTGAACAATCCGATCTATAGGTGAACAGGCTAAACCCTCTGACGAATTCCTAAACTAGTTTCGCCTTATAGCCTAAACCCTCCTAAACTAGTTTCGCCTCAAACCCAAACTCTCCTAAACCACTTTCGCCTGAATCACTAGAGTGCTGATCACCTATTTATGTATAGAATAAATCGGAGACTTTTAGGAGCTTACATTAACGTTTAAGTTGGTTCACGCGCTTTGGTCAATCAAGTTATATAATGTTAAAATAAAAAAAAATAAGCATTAACATTTTTAATTATAGTAATTATCAATATTTGTCTAGTATACATACATACAGTACTCATACTGTAAATTATTAAAAAATTATTATATATAGAGGATATTTTAACCAATAACAAATAAGAATTAATAGAAGTTAAAAAAGCATTCAATTATAATAATACTTTTAAAAAGTTTGTAGGAAAAGAGCGATCTTTATCTTATTTGTTAATGTACCACGAATGAAAATTTTAATTTTAGAATATTCATTTAGATAATAAGATCCAAACAAAATAAATTTTTTCTTCTTTTTTTGGATCTATGGCTGATTAACCACTATTTCTTATTTGTTTAAGATTAATTAGACTTGAACATTACTGGATATTTAAAAAGAAGAAACAGGATCCATTGTGCCATATAAAAAATTTTAGAAATGATCGTTATCTCTGTAACTTGTTATCTTCATTCCGTAAAGGATTTAGTGTGAATTATGAAACACATGTTTGAATGAACAGAACAAAAAAAAAATTATTGCCAAGAATCTTTGGAAAGGATTCTGAAGAACATTGTGACGGATTTTGAATTCCACTACTTTAGTTTAGCGCATCTGTGTAATACCCGTGTAGTACATTAAGTCATTAACCGATTTTTTTTTTCCTGCTAACATCTATAAATATGATGATTTTTCAATATCTTTTTTTTTTTTTAAGAAAAAAACATTGTTTATTTAATACTTTGTGAATTGTATACAATTTCTTGAAATAAAAATAAGCAACATGACAACAGAAAATGTACCTCAAACACCAAATACCCAAAACCCGACTCGAAATGAAAAATTTAAGGTCTATTTAAGTATTGGGTTGATGTTATTCTTTGAAATCGGTTTACCGCTTGCTCTTTATTTTATACTTAAAAACTTTATGAGTGAAGTCAACGCACTGATTATATCAGGTGTACCGCCATTTCTTGTTGTTATCTATGGACTTATACGTAAAAGACGTGTCGATATTTTGGGAATATTAATAATACTTAGTTTTATTGTCGGGGCTATCGTGGCAGCATTAAAAAGCGATCCACGAATCTATTTATTACGTGAATCAACAATTACGGGTACAATCGGTCTTGCTTTTCTTATTACTTTGATTCCGATCAAAATTGGTTCCTTCCAATTGAAACCCATGGTATTTTATTTTGCTAAAGACATGGCAACTGGTGGATCCTTCAGTTATTCAACCACAAAAAGCGAGCTTCCAGGTTTAACGGATGATGAACCTGTCTCAGAACGTTGGGATAGGTATTGGGTTTCTTACCCTACATTTCGACATGGATTTATCGTTATGACTGTTTTCTGGGGAGTTGGATTGATTGCTGAAGTTCCCATCCGTGTTATTATTGTTTATCGTATGCCAATAGATCGCGCCATTTATTTGTCAAATATAGTAACTTATTCTTGGTTAACTGTATTGATTATACTTAACATTATTTACTCTAGAAGATTTAAGAAAAGAAGAGAAAAAGTGGCAGCTGAAGCTGCTGCTCTTATTCAAGCTTCAGGAGCTTCAGATTGATCATTTAGTTATCACTTCATTATTATTATGTCATTTTTTTATTTATTTATTAGATGTAGTAATTTTAAAAATAAATTTTTCATTTATTTCTTGTAAAATATGTTATAAATTAATAAATGAATTCTATTTATTGAATACTTGTGTTAAAAATCTGTATATTCTTTGAAATTATTAATCTTATTTTATTGTAAAACATAACCAGAATAAAGACAAGAAAAAGTTCAAAGCAATAAAAGCAAAACAGGATTAAAGAACGCCAGCCATCTAAGCATTTGAAGCCCTCTCTAAAAATCAAACTGCGCAGCAACTACGCCACCAGATAATCTCGAGACAAAAAAAAAAGAACCTTTTTCGTTTTGACTTGAATCCATGCTTAGCCCATTTTCATTTGAGTTCCATCCGAGTAAAAATGAACTGAAATCCTTATCGATTTTAGAAAAAAAAAAGTTTAGTGGACAAGAGTCGAGGAGTAGAATAGATATTGCTACTTTTTTGACGCCATTAAAGGCTTTAAAGCATGTTATATTTTAATTTTTTTTAGTTAATAAAGCCCGTTTTTCTGCCAAGTGCCAAGGTGAGGTAAAATGTACGTTAGCCAATGATGCGTGTTAGCCAATGACCATAGCCATAAGGTTGTGTGACCGTAAAGTGAGAATGACCATCTGTATTAATTAAATTTCGTCGAAAATTTATTTATAAACTCAATTAAGCAATTCTAAAGTATTTCTATGGGTTATGAATGTATTTCCTTTTGAACCCATTACATCATTAAACGTAACGCTTGTATGGGTTTTGATTTTTACAATGAAAATTAATTTTTGAAAAATCTTTTTTAGAAATTTGTTCCTTTATTAAGTTAATAAATTTATTAAAAAAATTTCTGGAAATAACTCCGATAAATGATTTTTTATTCCGAAAATTTTTTTTTTATAGGGCAAAGACCTATAAATTGTTTACGTTATATTATTCTACAAAATATTACACTTAGGTAAGTGCATGCATGCATTGTTATAAAAAATGATAAAATTTTAAAACTTACAGTATACACGCTCTTGGAGAAAATTGTAGCAATGGGGTTTCATCAATACTACATTATTAATAAAAAAATGTTGAATATGAAAATTTTATTTTGAATTTAAGCTTATTTTTTATATTGAAAAAAAAGTAAGAAAGCATTGGAAACTTGAATTTCCTCGAGGGAATGAAGAGGATTTATTATTTTTATCATTTTTAAAAATTGCAATTTGCTTAAATACTTGTATCAATTATAATATTATAATAATTCAAATCGATTCATACCGTGAAAGGAAGTTTGTGTAAGTGTACCAAAAATAACAACCAAAGGAATCGAATTTTACATTAACAAAGAAGTACTAAATAGAAAAATCAGTTATTTATTACTGAATTTATTTCATTGCCAGAATGATTTTTAAAGGATTGGCCAAATAAGGCTTAAACATTGTCCTTATTTATTTTAAGTTATTAACAAAAAGAATAGTGGCGTATACCGCTTTGTACTTGAATTACACAGACGGTTTATTAACTTAATATGAGAAAGTTCCTTATATTTAGTCAAATAAGGCAATGACCCAAGTCAACCATCATCATGTCAACATCAAGTCAATCTTTTATTAAACATTGACATTAAGTATTCAGCACCCCCTCTTTCGGAATATTATGCTGATCAAAGACATTATAACGTCGGTCAAAATTGATTAGGGTGCTTATTTTCGGGTCCTTAATAGCAATTCAATATAAGGGTATTAATAAAAAAAATTTATTCAATGAAATGCGTGACGTCTTCAACGCGTACTATCGTACTTTTGTACTTATTTTTGGGTTATGGACAGGATTGATTTTTTCCATGTTAATTAAATAAAATTTAATATGAGAAATATAACTCTAATTTATATGTCATATTTTCTCTTCAGTCTCTTGATTCTCGAATAAATCTTTATGAAAACTTTTCAAATGCCTTTCAAGATCATAATTCCTTTTAAACATGTATTTACAATTTTTAACGGTACATTTTATACTTCTTCCTCTTTCATAATTGTAACCCGTAAGATGTTCTATATCTGTAACTTGTTTGTTTGTTTTAACATCGTTATTCAATTTATTAATGTTACGAGGACGGGTTTGCTATAGTCATTCAAAAAAATAATGAATTAATGAAATTACTTTTTTTAAGATTCAATACCAAGAATGTAAGTAAAATGTACAATGTTAAATTTACCTCATGAATAATTTTAACATGATTTGTTAAAACATTCTTATAAGCAAAAGTCATCTCACAACCAGGAACTATACAGGCGAATGGACGAATATTTTTATGTGTTGCTTTGGTGTGAACATTTAACGATTTAATCTAAAAAAAAACCAAAGTAAGTCAATTAATCAGGAAAAAAAAAAATTCCGAAATTTTTTTTACTTACACTGGAATAATATTTATCACATCCCTCCCAACTACAAGGAAATAATAAACGATTAGGATCATGGGTCTTCATGTGAAGTCTTAATTGTTTAAAATCTTTAACTCCTTGATTACACATTTCGCATGTAGGTTTATGATCTTGACGTAAATGTTTACATAGTTGATGATATTTTTGAAAGTCTTGTGTACATCCTCGAAGTGCACATCGCCAGCGTTTTTGTTCTAAAAATAATGTGTATATTTATAAATTAAGATTTTCAAGAAGATAATCTCGAAAACTATCATTTATTAATGAATATTACCAGAATGTACTCTCCCGTGATCTCTTAATTTTGTGGAAGAAGAAAAACTTTTTGTACATCCTG
Source organism: Glomus cerebriforme (assembly GCA_003550305.1). Classification (NCBI taxonomy): domain Eukaryota; kingdom Fungi; phylum Glomeromycota; class Glomeromycetes; order Glomerales; family Glomeraceae; genus Glomus; species Glomus cerebriforme. The sequence continues at coordinate 82,900 of QKYT01000351.1, read as the reverse complement.
GATGTTCACAAGGATATGGCTTTTTCCCTGTATGTATAGTTACATGACTTCTTAACAAATAATCTTGCGTAAAAGATTGATTACAACCTTGTACATAGCACTATTAAAATGTGAATAATTATTAAGTTATTAAATGAAATAAACCAAAAAAAAAAACTCAAATTTAATGATACCTGAAAAGGTTTTTCAACATCATGTTGTTCTTTTTTATGTCTCAATAGGTGATGTTTATGTGAAAATTTTGATTTGCACCCTTCCATCGGACATTTAAAAGGTTTAGTATTTTCGCCATGAACTATGGAATGCATACGTAAATGATCTAAACGTCTATATGATTTCCCGCATCCTAATTCAGGACATATAAAAGATCTCTAAAATCCATTTAATTATTAAAAAAAAGAATTAAAAAAATTTTTTTAGAGAATTTTCAATCGCTTCAAATAATAAAAATTACCTCCTCAGAATGTGTTTTCTCATGTTTTTTAAGTCTACATCGAAATTTGAATGTTTTATCACATCCTTCAAAGGTACATTCCCAAGGATTATTACCTTTCAAAATCATCATTTCATCATCAACGATAACTATTTTATTATTTCGTCCATCCTTTTTTAATTCATCTTTTCTTTTTAGTGATGAAGAATTTTTTATTTCATCATTCTTTAATAGTCGTTTAGGAGAATTTTCGTTGTTTATTCCTTTCATTATGATTAATCTAATTAATCATTATATTAATTTTAAAAAATCCATGATAGAAAGAGAGAGAGGAGAAAAAAAAAAAATTTTTTTTTAGATCTGATTTATTCTTTTTTTAGTAAATCAATTTATGCAGATTCGATAAACCCGATCTTACCCGTGATTTTCACACAAATAAATAATTTTTTTTTTGATGCCAATAAAAAAAATTTTTTTTCCCTTTTTCTTTCACAATAATAAAATGTCAACACCAAATCATATAACACATCTAACACGTATTGATAATCTTTGTAAAGATTGGTCTTCAATACATTCTAATTCTTGTACATATTTTTCTTCTTTAATAAATATATTAACACAACGAAAAGAAACTTCTAATTTGTTTTTAAATTCAAATAAGAATAAGAAAATTAATTTAAATTCATTTTACGATAACAATAATAATAATGACTTTACAAATTTAATACCTTCTTCATCAATTTCTTTTAATAAAAATCTTCCTTTATTTTTACAATCACAATCTTTAAATTTATTAATTTATAAACAATCTTGTGAAATTGAAGAAATAATAACAAAAATTCATTCAGTTTTAAAAGAATTTGAAGAAATTATTAATTCAATGAAAGGAATTTTAAATCAAAGTAATAAATTAATTAATCCTAATCAAACAATTTCATCCTCATCTTCTTTAAATTCGACCACCACATCATCAATATCTACAACACAAACACAAACAAAACAATCTCCTTCCAAAAAAAAGAAATCAAAACAACGTCCTAAAATACAAAAATCATCATCACAAAAAAAACAAATTGATTTAATTGATAATTTCGAAAATCCAAATGATATAGCTGATATACCAATTATTACATCAAATCTTTATATTGTTAGAATTGTGGAAATGTATGAAAAAGAATTATGTTATAAAAGAAATTTGATTTTTGGTGGATGTTTTAAAATTGATCATAATGATGGTTTTAATGAGGATGATGATGGAGAAAATGGAATAATTGGTGGAATAAGTGGTGTTAAATTAATTGGTGAAAGATGGGCCGCTCAACCTTATTTAATGTTTGAGGTAGAAGAAGAAATGTGTGATAGAATTAAAATTTGGAAGAGGGTTAAAGAATTCGGATCTATAAAATGATTGGCTGAACATAAGATATTTGGATTTACACCTCATGGTGATTTCAAAAAACTAAGTCAATCAACTCTTCTATAATCAACCATGAAATTCTTTTCTTTTTTTATAAATTGATAAAGAAGAGCGTTAGCATCTACTAAATTTTTGTAAAAAATAATAATAAAACAACTTGAATTTAATTAAGGCATTTATATTATATTAGTATTTATTTTAGTATTTATTAATTCAGTACTAATAAAACTTATACACAAGATATATTTATATATATATTAACACGTTAAAATAATTAAATATTAATAATTAGTTATTATATAAATTAATAATAATAATAATAAAAAAAAAAGAAAAAAAGAAAAATTTTCAATACCAGCTTGTAATAATAAATGAATAATTTGATGTTTAATATATGTAACTAATTTTTACAGAAATTAAATTAATGTTTTTTTTGATAATAGTGAAAAAAATAACAAAAAAAAAAAAAAAAAAAAAAAAAAAAAAAAAAAAACGATAAAAAAAAAAAGAAATAAAATTATAAGATATATTTAGGATAGGTGAACGATACGAAAAANAAATTAATGTTTTTTTTGATAATAGTGAAAAAAAAAAAAAAAAAAAAAAAAAAAAAAAAAAAAAAAAAAATAGATCGATAAAAAGATATCGTAATTTATTTTTAAGATATATTTAGGATAGGTGAACGATACGAAAAATGAAAAATAAATAATTGATTAGTGAAAAATTGTCTAATCTAATTCACAATCTAGTATCAACTCTAAAGATTAAAGAAAAAAATTAAATACAAAAATATCATTATTATACAAAGTTTATTTATCATCGGCAAACAGCAGGAGTTAAAGTAAATCTTATAACACCATCCTCCTCAACTGAATCAATATTTTCTTTTTCATCAGGATTAAAATGTATTATATCAGAATTGACTGAATCCCTTATTATTTTTTCACTTTGTAAACTCATTTTTATTTCATTTCCATCATCTATATTGTCACCATCTATTGTGTTCGTTAATGTCGTGTCTGAAGATGAAACTGTAGTGAAACTTCTTTTGGGCGAATCATTGACAGGTATTGCTGATGCTGGAGTTGTTATAGGAGATTTAAATGCACGTATTTTACCTGTACGTGTATTTTTTGATACATTTTTATTATTTGCTTCCGTTTTTGCTATAATTGCTTCAAATTTCTCCATTTTTCGCAATTTTTCACTATCAATTGCTGTCGGATTTACAGCTGGCTCCGTTTGATAACGCGAATAACCAGGGCGCAGTAATTTAGATGTTATTGGACTTTTTAATGGACTTAATGGTCTTGATGAGTTTTTTGGAGAAACTGGTGATGATGGCAATGAAAAAGGTTTTGGTGGTAAAGATGGACGTGGAGACAATGACAAATTTGGCGTTAATGGTCGCGATTTCGGTGGATTTGGATTTGTAATGCGCGATGATGAATATCCAGTTGGTGTAGGCGACAATGAATGATTTAATGATCTTGAAGAATATGATGTCTTAGGATTTGATGATGTTGTTCGTGAAGATTTTGGTGTTTGTGAATTATTAGAAATTTGTGATGTTGCTTTTGACGATTTTGGTATTTGTAAATTATTTGAATTCGATGTTTGTGATGTTCGGGAAGATGATGGAGGAGAAGTAGAAGGATTTGGTGATGTTGGTCGTGAATATCGTGGTAAGAATGAAGAAAAACTTGGTGATTTTGGCGACTTGGGTAAAAAAGAAAAATGTGTTGGAGACTTTGGTGATTTCGAGAAATTTGATGAGGAATTTGGAGATTTTGGAGTTAATGGAATGTTTGAAGTTGAAGAAGATTGCGTTGATTGATTCGATTGACTCGATTGTTCACGTTTATTGAAAAAACCAAAAAGACCCATTCCAAGTCTGTTATATCTTGACGTTGTAGGAACAGGAATTGATGAAACAGGTGAAGTTGTACGATCCTCAGTAATATCATTTTTTGTTTCTTTGTTATTATCAACCATTGTTTTAAAAGTAATGTCAAATTCCTCAGAAGGAGTTGTAGACGCAGAATTTACTGAAAAAGTAGGTGGTACATGTAATTTACTTCCTTCTGATCTTGAAGTCTTTCGAGAGGAAGTTAAATGAATAGGAAAAGGTGGTTGTTCGGTAGAAATTGATTTATCTCCTCCTATTTTGATATTTTCATTTGTTTTACGTCTTAATGGTGGTTGTGGTAAAATTGAGGTTTCTGTTCTTTGTATCAAATTCCAATCAGAAGGCATAATATTTTCATTCGTTTTACGTCTTAATGGTGGTTGTGGAGAAATTAATGATTCTCTTTTCTTAATTTCATCCACCACAATTTTTTCTAATTTATCAGAATCAATAATTTTTGACATTACAACGGATTTTCTTGCTCTCGATTCTTCATCTTTCATTTTATCCTTATTTTCTAATTCTTCATCATTTTTATTTGAACTTTCTGCTTCTACTTTTTTTTCTTCTCTTTCTTTTCTTCGTCTTTCTCTTCTTTCTTCACGATCTTCAAGTCTTGCATTACTACCTTTTCTCGTTTTTTTACGTATTAAAGGTTTTTGTTGATTTTGTAAAGCATTATTTGTCATTAATTCACCAAATGACATAGCTAAACTTTGTTCCATCAATTTTCTTCTAAATATCTGAGAAGCACGATTTCCTTGAGTAATTTCCTGTATTGGAGATTCCTGTTCTTTATTATTAATTTGTGAATCTTTTGCGGAATTAGGAGACATGAAACTAGCGAACGGGTTTCTAGGATTAAATGATTGTAAAAGAAACTTTGAAGTTTTATCCATTTGTACAGATGAATTCTTTGTATGTTTTTTATTAGAAGAAGATAAATTTGGTAAAGGTATAAGTGAAGCATGAATTAATTTTGGAGGACCAGTTGAACCAGGTATCCAAGGAATTCCATGAACTTTTAATGGAGGTAAGTCTGCTTCCATATCGGTTGGATCATTACTTGATATAGGATTTGAAGTAGGAGCATATTCTAATAATAATTGACGATATATTCCTGGATTTTTTATAATTTGAGTTGAACGTTTTAAACGAATAACACGTTTTACAGAAGGGGACTTTTTTAATCTTGAAGGAGAATTTTCAATCTGTATAAAAGAATTTCGACTTTTTCTTTTTTCTTTTTTAATAGAATTTTGTTTTTTAACTCTTTGAGAATTATTATTTCTTTGATGTAAATTCTTTTGTTGAATATTATCATCATTATTATTAACATTTAAAATAACACGTCGTTTATCTGATTGAGAATTATCAATATCTTGAATACGTGATGATTCAGTAATTTCCAAAATTTGATCCGATTGTTGCGTAACATCCTCTTTTTTATTATCAATAATATTAATTTCATTAATTTCATTAGAATTTTCAACATTAGTTATCATAGAATTTGTTAATTTTGATGGAATATAAATTCTTTCATGTAAAGGATGTGAAATTGATGAAGGTAAAGAAGATCCAGGAAATGTCCAATTTATATCATTAACATTACTTTCAACAATATTTGATGAAATATTTTGATCATTATTATCATCAAAAGCATTCCAATCTAATTCATTTGTAGGTCTTATTACTAATGAATTTGTATTTGTGAAAGGTGGAGTTGTAGTGACATCATTATCAATTAATGTACTTGCATTATTTATTGATACATGTGGTATTAATTCACTAGCACTATAATATCGACTAACAACTTCATTTTGTTTCTTTGACATATCAAAATTTGTTTCTTTTTTCGCTGAAATGGTTTATTTTTTTAATAAAGTTAAAAAAAGCTTGCTGCGCCACCTGGTATCAAATCAAAAAAAAAAAAAAAAAATTGACGTACCTGATTAAAGGAAGGTAGGAAACTTAAATCAACAGTTGGAGTTGAAGTGACGTTTTTTGTTCTTTTTTCCTTATCGGAATGAAATCATAAAACCTTTCTATAATAAATTAAATTGGATTAAGAATAATAAATATATAAATATTATATATATATACAGTTATATATATAAATCAATGAATTATTGGCATCAAAAATCATATTAAACTTCTTTCTTCATGACGTCATTTCAAGTTTGAAAATAAATTTCGAAAAATTGATTATTATTCTTTTTTTCGAATAATATTTCCAAAATTATTAAAAACAAGCCAATATCAGAATAAAACTTTATTCAAAAAAGGAAAATAAAAGGATACGGGACCAGCCAAACAAAAGACGTCATAAATCTATACGAAATTAATAATCGTACAAGGAGGAATTATAGCGAGAAAAAGGGAAAGAAGGGGTAAACGAAAAAAAAAGTAGTGTCAAAGGAAAGATGTAGTAGATCTGTTTGTTAAAAAAAAAAGGAAAATAATGGTAAGTCTTTGTTTAAAGATTTGTTTAACTTTTAAAACACATTTCTTTATAAACCAAATGACAAAAAAAACAATAAATTAAACGTACAAAAAAAAAAAAAAAAAAAAAAAAAAAAAAAAAAAAAAATAAAAAAAAAAGAAACTTTCTCGCTAATAATAAATAAGGGAAGTAAAAAAAAAATTAATAATTATATATTATAAATATTATAAGAAAAAACAAAAATAAATTATTCATACTTTCTAATAATAAAAATAACATGTGTATGTATCAACAAATCTTTTGTAACAAATACATTATAAACATACGTAGTAATTAAATTGTAACACCATTTTTCTACCAGTCAGCAACTTGAAGAGTTTAATCTTTTTATCAGAATTCGTTTATAGTTTATCAATAACCTTAAATTGCATCTTAATAATAGAGGATGAACAAATAGACTAAGACGAAAATTCTATACTCATTGCAGGATGATCCAAACAATATGAAACGTATACCCTTTTTATCACAGTCAATCAAAACCACTAAACTCATATTTTATTTATTTATTTAGTAAATATTTAAAATAAAAAAATGATTAATTATGTCGAAAATTTAAATTAATCTGTTGTGTAAAAAATTAAGAAATACCATTAAATTGGTGTGTAAGTGTGTAAATTGGTGTGACTTTCATACAGTAAATTTAGCTCATCGAAGATTTACAGTTGTACATGTGATATCCTTTTTTATTTTTTCGCGTATGTTCTATTTTTGGTATGGGATTCACGAATTACTTCATCGAGAACTAAGATTGGTTCAACTTTAATCATGTCATCATGTCAAATTTACTCCATGTCAAAATTCATTTCCTTTATATTTACTTACCTTTTTAGTTTGATTCTCATTTATTCCCTTCGGATTAACAATATGAACTCAATAATAATGTCTCTGGCCAATCTGAATATCAAATATATATTTAGATGATTGAATTGATTATTATTTTTATTATACAAAAAAAAGGCGGTAAGTAATAATGAAATTCTTACCAAAAATTGTTATTAATATCAAATGTCATTTAGTAAATAAATCTCCTTCTGATTATTAATAAATAAGTATTAAATTAATCTTCGTACTCCTCATTTATTATTATTATTTTTTTAAAAAAGATTGGCATCCTTGATTAAAGATTATAATAATTATTAATAATAATCTCCTTTATATTGAATGATATATTTTTGTGTCATTACAAGTTAGTGGAAAAGAAATCCGTAAAAAAAAAAAAAAAAGCCATATATTTTTACAATTTTCACCCTTTCCTTTCTTTATATTCAAGTAAAAAATTCATCCAACATAAAAATCAAATTCTAAAAGAATAATCGGTCATTCTTTATTCTGAATATTAGATCATTTTCCTTGAATTTTAACGTATGGATAAAATCAATAAATTTGATTTTGCGAATCGTTACCTTATTTAAATTTCTTTATATTTTATTCATTTGATCTATGAATATATGAATTCGATTCTTCAATTTAGTTAGATGATTTGTTAATTGAAAAATTTCATATTTGGAACGAAAATATTTTTTGCGAAAATTTCTAATCTCAAAAAGGTAATTTTTAAGAAATAGTTCTTTATTCGATTCTTTTAGATATTCAATTTTAATTTATGAATGAAATACTTAACAAATTAATCTTTTACCATTATTAAGAAAAGTTCAGATGATTGTTTCAGACTTTATTTCGGCCAAAAGGCTGGAATGTATTGAAATAAGAATTCGAAAATATTAATGGATCTTTACAACATAGTATAAGAAGATATGGGCTCAAGGGGTTTGTTCTTTTCCATCTAGATATCGACATTAAATGATATAAATAATAGCAACAATATTTGAGATGAAATGATAAGAATAAAAAGATTAAGAAAGAGAAAATTAGTTCACTATGCTGTGGCGAGTGTGGTTTGTGACCGTCTATGAATTACTCTTAAAGCTGCTCATTCATTCAACAAGTCATAACAATCTTAGCAAATATTGACATAATGATTCAATTTGTAGATTATGAAATATTTCAGGTGATTCATGTCTAAGTAGTAAGACCGAAATATACCAATTTATTTTTCTTTGGAAATGAAATATTGTTGGTCTCTGTATTTTAAAAAGAATTTTTTTGCAAATTATAAAATTGCTACAATTATTACATGATTATTACATGTAAATCCATTTTTTCAATAAATAAAAAAAAAATACACGTCACTCGGTCACTGAACACATTGCCCAGCATTAAGTCTTACCATATTTATGTAATTCTCATGTAAATCTTTCCGATTTTGAGTTGAATGCTAAATACTAAAAAAAAAAATATATTGTTTACTCGTTCATATTCAGTTATTCATAAACTTTATTTAAATATTGTTTGCCCGTTCATATTGTTCATAAATTTTATTTAAGCATTGGCGGCACCTTAAAAATTTTTCATTAAAAAAAAACTTTTAGAATCATTTTATTACCAATCTCTACTATCAAATACTTTACCTAACTTTGTAACGTTATGGAGCAAAACTATCTCAGTGACGATGTAATTGAACAAATAAAAGATTTTGGCGAATATTATGGAAACCAAACTAAAGAACAAAGACTGTTAGTTAATAAACTAATCTTAAATGAAGAATTAAAAGAAAATTATAAAAGTCATGGTTTATGTAAAGAATGCAAACAAGTTTATATTCATCGTAATTGGTGTCAACCATGTAACGCTAAACATTTTCAACAAAATTTTGAAAATTGGACAAGTGGAAATCCTAATATTGATAAATTAATCCAGGATTCTCAACTTAATGCAAAAAGGACAGAAGAAAAAATAGAATGGATCGAATATGATAGATTTGAAAATATTGAATATATTGCAAAGGGAGGCTTTGGAACAGTATATAAAGCAACTTGGAAGGACGGAAGTATACTTCGTTTTGATCATAAAATTAATCAATGGCATAGATTTAAAGATGAGCAAGTTGCTTTAAAAAATTTAGATGATTCAAAAGAAATATCATTGGAATTTTTGAACGAGGTAATATTTAGTGTAATTCACACTTGAAAGTGAATAATACAGGTTGTATTATTCAAATTTTTGGCATTACCAAAAATCCTGAAACAAATAATTTTATAATGGAATATGCACAAGATGGCAGTTTAAGACAAAATTCACTAGTCGAAATAAAAAAAATTGGCACTCAATAATGCCGGCCAAATGTCAGTAATTCTGGCCGAAATTTCGGCAAAATTTCGGCCAGCATTAATAATCGATTTAGAATCGACTGAAATTATACCTATTGTTTATAAAATACATCAATAGAAAATTAATACCGAAAACTAAACTAAACTAGACTATAAATAAATAGACTAAAATAATAAATAAACTATATCAGTCTATGGAAATGTCCCAAATTATTTATTTAATATTGTCTTTATATATACAATAATTTAAGGTAAATCTAAATCTAGCATGGGGAAGATAGATTTTTTCCTAATTCGGTAATTCCGGCCGAAATTAAGAAAATTCCTTTTTTGGAGGGGTTGTGTAACCCAAATTTCGATTTTGAAGAGGAATAAAATTGCCTTTTGGCTTGTATAACGTTACCCGAGTGTCCGAAAATAGAAATTATAGCCGGAATTAAAATTTTCGGGCAAAATTATGTGGTAATTAACATATAACAAATAGGATTTCACATCTAGAATAAATAGTAAAAATGAAAATCGGAAGGTATGACCAATTGGGAACCGATGAATAATAATGTCAGATTCCTGCAAGATATACATTTAAAATTGGTTAAATTAGTTTAATCACCAATTTTTTATTTTATAATTCTGACTGAATTTATAATACCAGTCTAAATTTAATTAAATTTGAAAAATTCAAGATATATATAATATAATACTTTTTTTTATTATTAACTGTAATCTAACTTGGTCTTTAGTTAATTTCTTTTCTTTTTCCTCTTCCCTACTCAAGTACAAGCTCTCTGATCTACTTATACTATACTTTCCAGTAAAATTAAAAAGCCATTGTCAAAATATTTCATCATGGGCAAAATCAATTATGTCAGTTATAATTTTTACTAATAAAACATATGAATTACGTCAAATTACATCTTTGTATTATGTCAGTCATAATTCAAAAAAATCTATTTTATGAGGAAGTATAACTTATACTACTTTTAGATATACTTCACAATTTTTAAAACTACCAACTATGAATATCCTTCACCATTGCAACTCTTATTATCACTCTCATAAATTTTAATCTTTCTTTATTGCTTTACCCAGAAATTGTTAACTTACTTAATTTTTTGTAATGCTAATGCTCTATTCCTTTTAGACTTCTTCTTTCTCTATATTCTTTATATTAAATAGCAGTTTCTTGATACTATCGCACTGTCATAATCATATAAAAATGATTCCCATTCTACAGACTTTTCAGGTTAGACTAAATTCTTCAACTTAAATACTTAGCTTTCTTCATTAAACTAATCTGTTGGCCTCTTTTCCTACTCTAAGATTTTATACTTACATTTCTCTCTGCTTTTATTAGACAGTATAATATATTATTATCTTCAGTCAAATAAATCATTTGTAATTTTGTAAACAAACTTCAACCATCCAATGCAACTTTTACTATAAAATTTAGCTTCTAAGATGCAAACTAAAGGCAAATTCTTTTTCTGATCAAGATACTGTATCTTAAAGTCATATAATCCTACTAATATTACTCTGGTTTGAAGAATATTATCTTTAATTTCAATCTCTATTTTAAACTGGTTAGAATTAATCTTTCCAATTGGATTAAACTTATGGATCAAAATGAATCTAATAGTTAGATTATAACTTTCCTTTAACTTTTTATAAGAGACTGGAAAAGATACTTTTTGGATGGTTAATTTAGCTATTATTTCTTATAATAAAGTAAACAGTTGGATATATTCTTATATTAGATTTATAAAATAGAATTTTAGATTAGTTTTACTTTTTAGTTTTTTATTTATGTAAACTAGATAGGAGTGAGATCCATTAATTTTATTTAGGTTAGATCTTTTATTTTATTTTATTTGTATTAAATTATTTGCTAAATAAAGTTTAACTGTTAAGAAAAAAAACATACTTTTTTTATTAGACTTTTAAGATGCAAATTGAAGGTAGATTCTTTTTTTGATTAAAATACCTTAAAGTCATATAATTTCACTTATATTATTTTGATTTTAAGAATATCATCTCTGAACTCACTCTTTGTTTTGAATTGGTTAGAAATAACCTTTTCAATAAAAATATTCTGGATCAAGCTTATAGACCAAATAGTTTTTCAGATGGATCTGACAATTCTAAGAGTTAGGTTATGGCTAAAGTTATCTGCCAAAATTTTACAGGTAAATGTTGAAATGTTAATTAAAACCTATCAAAATAGCAAAATAGTAAAATAATTTTAATATATTGAAATTGTTGAAATATTAAAATTAGTTTTGACATGTTAAAATTATCATTTTATCAAATTGCAAGTCTCTAATAATTATAGAAGAATGCAATATAGCTCATTAGAATTGTCTCATCAAAATGAGTTGATTGGTAATAAATCCATCCTTCTATGATTACTAAATAGCTTGCAACTTAATGAAATATCAATAATTTAGCATTTTGTATTTATGTTTCATCAAATAGTAGATCATCCAATAATTATAGAAGGATAAATTATAATCCATTAGAATTATCTTATTGAGATAAGTTTGAATGTTGCTCTCAGCTTAATAAAATGCTAACAATTCAAAATTTTTTATTAATTCATATAATCATATTTACTATACTATTTAATGGTTTGTCAAATTTTTCAGTATTTAATGATTATAGAAGAATGAAATATAACTCATTAAAATTGCTTCATCGAGATATGTTGAATGGTAATACATTTTTTTATTTTTGTTGAGAAAAAATTTTTTCTTTTTTAAAAATTATGAAATATTAGATCTGGTATTGTTACAGATAAAATATATAACAAGTTATTATATATATATATTTTTTATATATAATTTTATAAAATATTATATAATTTTTATTATTCTTTAATTTTTTATTTTTATTATATATTTTAAAAACAATTTTTTTAGTATAAAAAATTTTACTATTTATTACTATTATTTATTATATAATTATTAAAGTATTAATTGCCAATCCGCCATTCAACGATACAAAATTAATTAGTAAATTTGTCACAGATCCTTATATGAATGATGTTAATTCACATGTTTTAACTTTAATTTTGTCCCACATAGTCATGCTTAAATGTAACAATAACTTACCAATCAATATTATGAAACCTGGATAAGCCACAAAAAAAAAATTTTTTATCTTTTATTATAAAATTCAATGAGTTTACTATGGAAGAAGTCACCATTCCAGTTTATATTTTAGCTAATTTTACAATTTTTATACATGAATTTTGTTAGATTTACCAGGTTTTTTTTAATACTATTGAAAAATATATAATATATTCATACTAAAATTAATAAAATAACACTTAAAAAATATTTTTTTCTATTATTTTATTTATTATTTTTTCTGGTACTTTTAGATTTACCAGTTTTAAAAAGACATATTCAGGTAATAAAATATTCTTTTTTAGTAAATTTATAGTGTATTTAAGTTGTTGGATATGTTTTTAAGCTGGTGCAAANACCATTCCAAACTAATAGTATTTAATATATAAATTTAATTATAGATTGCTGATCATTTTGTATCGTTGAGTCACGAATCAGCAATTAATTTATATTCATCTCTGATGAATTTTACTATGATTTACATTATGTATAAATTTTAAAAATAATTCATCAAAAGGTGAATTTTATTGTCCAGAGCGAAGCGAAGGACTATATATGTTTACACAAGGTGATAAATGATTGAGATCACGTGGTAATTTCCAGTTGTCCGCATGCATAAATTAATGAATAAAAATTGTTGTTTTGATTGTTTTGATATTACGTTGAACAAGATACTGTATACTGATAAAGCGATAACAATAAATAAATAGTTTTTTCCTCAAAACTCTGGACTTACAATAGTTTCCATTGCCTAGTCTATTTATATTAGCCATTTTTGGTTAGTAATTTTATCTGGGTTGATTATTTTTTCTTTCTCTTTTTTATATTTTTTTTTTTATTATTATTATTTTATAGGTAATAATAGTATTATGCTATTATTTTTAATGTCTTATAAGTAATAGTAATTTGTAATAGTTATATTCTTTGGTTTTTTTTATATAGTGACATTTTTTCATTTTTAACTTTTGACATTTTTAACTTTAACCTTAACAACTTCAAATTCTGATATTTTAAACTCTAATGTAAATGAAACTTTAATAATTTTAATCTCTAATATTTTAAACTCTGATATGAACTTTGACTTTTATAATTTTAAATTTTAACATTTCAAATTCTGATGCAAATTCTGATTTTTAATAATTTCAAATTCTAATATTTTAAAATCTGATGCAAAATTCCACTAATCAAAATAAAAAGTTTTAGTATGTAATGATTTGGCTAAATTTTGACTGATTCAGTTCAAATTTCAGTTGAATTTTAATCATCATCAATATTTGAAATATCTGATTAATAGCTGAATTATATACTTTTATAGAACTTGTAATAATTTATTAATCCAATAGATTAAACATATAAATTTTAATATTTAAGTAAATTTTTAATAATAAAAAATAACATAAAGTTACAATAAATGTAAAAATAAAATATATTTATTTTTTTATATAAATTATATATAAATTATGCATATTTTATTATTGAATATATAATTGGATTAATTGATAAATATTTGACCACATTCTGATAAATCAATAGTTTGTATTTTATAGAAATGAATTTTTCTAAATGTAATGCACCAGTATTTTGATTTATTTTATATGTGAAATAATAAACTTATAAACATCTTACAATTTATTATTCTATTTAATTAATTTGATTAATTTAAACTGATTTAATTAAAAATAAAGCAGTAAAAGTATAATGAAAGCTTATTAATGATTAATATCACAAAAGTTTACTAAAAGTTTAATTAATTCTATAAAAAAAGTGGCATTTCAGCTTATTTTTTCACTTTTTTCTTAAAATCTAAAATTCATTATAAATTGATATACAAATTAAAGTATCACAAAAAATAAACTGATGAAGATATGGGTTAAAAATTAAAGAGAGATTACTTTTACCTTCAAATTTCTGAAGATTTATTACAAGAAATATTTTTGAATAACTGTACATCATCTGTCATTTTTCAGACTATGCACCAATAATAATTAGAAAAATTTACCTTCTAACTAAATATTTATTTACTAAAAATTATGAAACTTAAGATTCAACAAATATTTAAGATTTAACTTGCTTACATTTAGTAAGATTCAATTTATACTAATTTAGAATATGATCGTGATTATTAATTTTAGTTTTATACTGTAATTTTATTTAATTATTCACTTTCTAACATTATTTTCTATATTTAACTAGATTTAAAAGCTGAAAACTAGGATTTAAAGTCTCAAAATGAAAAACTTTAATAGCAATTAAAGGAATTCAGTGAAAAATTTCAGATAATATCTTTAAATTTAAAAGGATTATAGAAAAATAATAAATATTTAATAGAGATTAACCAAAAATTCAGTTATGAAAATGATCAATTTTTCATAGATCTTAAAAAGTATCAGCAACTATTCAAGTTAGATAATGAATATTGATCAAATAAGTGAAAGAAAAAAAAAGAAATTAGAGAAAAAAGATAAAAGAGTAGTTCAAAAAGAAGATATTTTAAATCAAAAAAAATATTTTACTAGATATAAGCAAGAGCAGTTCAGAGGATAGTGGTACAAATAAAAGTTCAACCAATTCATATGATAAGAACGAGAATAAAAAGAGTACCAGAAATCTAAAGTTTATCCAATTTTTTTAAATAATTTTATGATTTATACTAATACTTATTAAATTTCTTTTCTTTCTTTATTTGCAAATAATTTAGACTAGAATGAAAACAATTTTAAAAACTATTTCTTCCAATCTCAATATAAATTATAATAAAATGTTCAATAGCTAATCAAATATTAAAATTTGAAAAAAATTTATTCTGAAATTGATCAAGTTTTAAAATCAAATTATTATCAAATAAGCAATTAGTTTCAAACACTATATAAATCAAGAAGAAATAGAAACAATATAATTACAAAATAAAAGGATGGATTGATACAGATAATCATCAATTACATACCAATAGTCATTTAAGTAAGATATAATTTATTGCTTAAAATTTATGTTTATTATATATAGTAATAACTAGTGGTTAGAACTAATATCTGACATTCAGATTTAAATCTGATTTTTTTCGATTCAGATTTAAATCCAAATATCGAAGGAAACTGAATATAATAAATCCGGATGAAATGAAAGAAACTGGATTTATTATATCTGGATAACTGAAGGAAAACTGAATAAAACCGGATATAAATCTGAAGGATTTGAAGGAACTGGATATATTATAAGTTAAAATAAAACCAGATTTATTTTTTAAATCCGGTTTCAACCTCTAGTAATAACTTTTGTATTTGTAATAATAAACAATTAGAAAGAACATGTTGAATAAAAAAAAGTAAGGGCTTTTTACTTAAATCATAATAATGAAATTATGAAATACAGTCATTCTTCTATATAATCACATTTCCTGGGATTAAAAAAAAAGGTGTGATTATAAAAAACCTATATAATGTGATTATAGAAAGGTTTTTTTAATAATATTATTAGTAACTTAAGCTAAGCATAAATGTACTTCTAAGAGAAAGTGTGACTAAATAGAGAGTACCTATAAAGAGGGATAACTTTATGATAAGAAAAAGCTTATTAAATATTGGCAGATAAAAAAACCCACTTTTTAAAATAAGCAAGTTTGATAATAAAAAGTCTCAAAGCTATATAATAAACATATATAATCTTTCATGAAGATTAAACAAGGTTCTGTATTTAATATTTATTTATCTTTATTTTTTTTATTTATATATTTAATATTTATATTATTATTATTTGTTTTAATTAAAGAATTTCTTCAAAAGTTTTTGACCTGTATGCTCTAATATTACAATCAACTTAGTTAATAATAAACTAAAATTACAATAATAAAACGCAATGTTACAATCTCTTCTATCTGCCAAATGTATCTAAGTAATTTTATTTTTAACAAAAAGGCCAAGAATTTGATACTGATATTAAAAGTAAATATATCAAAAATGTTTAATATGCTGAAATTTTATGGTAATAAATACTAGTTTTTTTTATTATTTCTTTCTATATAGAAAAAATAAAGAATGTCTTGATAAACACTTCAATGATTATTATAAACATCAAGAAGTTTTGGAGGTGTTAATATACATCAAAAAACACATTGATCAACACTACCAGTTGTTCAACACGTTGTAAAATACCTGTATACTGGAGTTTATCAACACATGCAGTTAATATACACGTTTTTCTATANCAACAGTTNTTAAACACATTATANACTGTTGCNCAATACCCATATATCAACACCACTTAATATTTTTTTAATATAATATAAATAGTTATTATATAATTAAAATTTTATTTATTTTAAATTTACTTATCTCATAAATATATTAAAAAATAATTTTTTTATAAATTATAATTAAAATTTTATTAAATCTATTAAAAATCTTTAAAATCGGAGTTC
>QKYT01000351.1:6354-56160 GCA_003550305.1 Glomus cerebriforme | reverse complement strand
TATGTTATCTTCCGATTGTATCTTATCACATACTGGGATAAAAGAATTTTGTTGTAGGAGATCGTTCGGTTCAACATCAGGATTTATATACCATCGATTCNGGATCATGCATATGTGGAAGGTGGCAANTCTAGAGTACNTACCGANATGNAAAAANTGCCGACATACCAATCCCTTATTAATTAAAAGGAGACAAGTGCATAGATGCATGCCTTCGTTGAGTAGAATTATATAATATCCAATTCCCTGTATGCCAGTTGCTCGTACGTTTCACACTTCAAGAATTGCTTCCATTGGTATAGTTGAAACCAACGATTGCAAAAGGATTTGCCTTGTGTCTTGCTCTTGTTTTCTAATTCGTATACTTATTTCTTCATTATCAGTTTCTATCTATAATCNTAGNAAATGTAGAATCGATNAAAAATAATGAGATTAGTANATATAAATTTTGCGATTGTCCTTCGCAAACTTGCATCCTATCTCAAATAAATTTTGAAATGATTCCTACCTCCATCAAATGACACCAATCTGTGATCTGACTAATGTTATAACATACAGATTGATTCATTTGGCCTCTTTGTTTCCCGAGCATTGTTGGAGTTAAAAATTCTTTGATAATAGTATCCACTTGACTGAAAAATCTTGTATTCAGCATCGGCATACCAATCGTAGGTAAGGCATTTCGTTCAACTTCGAAATGCTCGAAATGTTTGTCGTTCTTAACGTGGTCATTAATACTAACCAACAGATTACATAACGATGTAGAACAATCTACTTTGCCATGCACATGACTATTTATTGATTCAATTCGCTGTGTGCTTTGAGCACCGGCTGTAAATCGGTTACGAATCTACAGTACCGCCCATGAATTCTTAGTACTATAAAGGGTGTTAGTCAAATACTTAACCGCTACTGGGTATTGTTCAATATATTGTCTCCATCGAAGTTCGAATAGTTCTTCGCAAAGAGAATTGCGACATACATAAAATTTANGACNGAATTNNTCNAACTGACTGCCCAGTTTTCCTTTAAGTTTTTTCTGAAGGTTCAAATCTATGTGAAATATGCACAGCAGGTGCTGAGCATTGGGATAAATATTCTTGATCGAACGAACCAAAGAAGGATCAGAATCAGAAAAAATGACTTCTGGAAAAACACCCGTTTTGGTGAATATACTATTGAATATCCATCGATAAGTATCCAGTGTTTCGTCCTCAATTATCGCGCACGCTACGATTCTGGTTCTGTAATTATTATCGATTATGGCTACAATACAAAGGATCATCTGAAATCGGTTTGTGTTGTANGTNCTATCAACTATAACGANGTCATTGTACTTGCTGTATAATTCTCTTTGCGTAGGTGACATCCATAAGAGAGAAATCAACCTTCTTGAGATTNGATCTAATCGTGTCTTTACAACCCAAAGCGGCTCTAAATTCTTCCAGTCCATTAATAGTTAAAGCATTTGAGAGGCATCCCCATCTCCTGGATTGTGTTTTTGTCAAAACTGATAAATTGCGTTATACAAATCTTTTTTGTGAATAGGTTGATCCGGATAGTCATGTCTTAATAGGGGATATATAGATACTAAATCCATTCGCCTTCGGATGACGTACTTCTTTATATTAGCCAACATTTTCTCTGTCAACTTCCGAAATCGTGGGGATATTTCTTGAATCATCAGAATAAGTGGATGATTATGTTCGTTATTAAACGAGTTTATTTTTACAACACCTGTTTTTGGACGAGTGACGTTAAGTTTCCAAGGACATAGTATTCGTTGGGAATGAGCATTGCGTTGCTTTGTTGGATCTGATGTAGTTTGTGGATTATGAGTCCCAGATTTTGCGCATTCGTAAGTAGCCCTTCGCATTATGCCTTGAATAGTTTCACTTGTTCTGATCTTATAGCTGAAATCCTCTTTTAACGCAAATGTATGTATCCAACTTTTGAAGTCTTTCCAGTCAGTAAAGATAAGTTCAGAAGTTAATTCTAAAGAATCAGATGGCTCATCTGGTCCATTGGATTCGTCTGTTTCATCATAAATGAATGGATTTGTGTTCGTTTCATTATCAATAGGTGAATTTGGATCCGTTTCATCATTAATAAATGAATTTGGGTCATTTCATTAAGCTGTTAGGCAGATTCTTTAATTAGATGATTGATGATAAAGAAGATAGAGGAAATATACACAACAGAAAATAAAGGAAAAGATAGAGGAAACATATACAACAAAAGAACAAAAGACAGAACATATACAAGAAGAAAATTATATGCAGTGTGTAATTTACCATTGAAAGTGAAGCATCATATTGTTCACCACAACTTANATTTTCTTGTCCTGTTTTATTCATCTTGATTATACCAAAANGTCAAACAACATAGATAAGCGAGCAAGAAAGAAGGGACTGTGTAATTTTAACAATAGGATCTTATGATTATGACNTAAATAGTTCNATCATGACGCAAATAAATCATGANGTAAATNAACGCGTGATATCGCTATTGACGCAACTATATTTATTATGACACAGATATATATCACATGATACGTGTCCACACATTACGTGTACATTAATAAATTTTCTTAAAAATAAACTTAAAATTATTTATTATTTAGGTTTTAGAAAATCAATCTGAAATTTTTCATAATGCAATTACAACAAAAAATCTTCTTCGAAATCACCAGTTTTTTCAAGATGTAGAGCAACTTTATATAATACTTGCACCTGCTAAAAGGGCAGTTACAGCTGTTGAAGCTAAATCAAGCAATATGGCATTAATTTTCTTAGAATTAATTAAAATGGCCATTGCTATTAAAAAAATTCAAAATTCTCTAAATTTTGATTTTTAAAAAATTGTATTGGTATTTTTAATAGGTATTGAAAGCAATTTGATATTAATATATATCTTGTTACTTTTTTTCTTCATTCAAAATATCAAAACAAATTATTATTTTATTTATTTATTTTATTAAATTTTATTTATTTTTTATTAATTTTATTGTAATTTATTTATTTTTATTAATTTATTTAGATAAAGACCTTAAAGATAATGCACTTTGTGAAATGTGTTTGATTGCTATGAAAATCTGAGTAAGATTTGGTGGTGGTGAAAAGAGCTGTAAAATTTTATTATCATAGCTTCAAAATTATTCTAGACATAAAGCTTCTAATAACATGAAGTATACTAATGATCATGATACACCTGAAATTTGGTGATCTATTTGTCAACAGCCAAATAATTATATCCAACAATTAGCATTAAAATTATTTGCTATTACCCCCATCAAACTTCAT
Organism: Glomus cerebriforme; assembly: GCA_003550305.1. Lineage (NCBI taxonomy): Eukaryota > Fungi > Glomeromycota > Glomeromycetes > Glomerales > Glomeraceae > Glomus > Glomus cerebriforme. Next base: position 52,858 of record QKYT01000351.1, on the reverse strand, counting down.
ATGAACATGTTTTTTCTATATTAAATTGGATAGTAGGAAGACGGAAAATAAGGTATTTATACATAATATATTTTGAGAATGTTTTAAAAATGTTTTAAAATATATATTATGCTTTTTATTTATACACTATACTTTAATTTAGATTAAATACTGCAAAGCTTCAATTAATGGCTTAAATACACTCATATTACATTACAAATGCGAATTTGGAGTTGAGATTTTTCAGTAGTAATATGAGAGAAGGTGAACTTGAAGCCACAATTCAAGAAATTATTATAGCAATGATTAATAATGACGATCTTTTTATTAAAGAGGAGGAAGAAGAAGAAGAAAATTTTTTTTCTGATAGTAAAATTATTAATTTAGATGAAGAAAATACTAATAATTTGATTATAGCAGATTTTTTGCATTTAGATGTGCCTGATTTTGAAGAAAAATGCAATGAAGATAATATAAATTCAAATATTAGTATTTAACTGTAACCTGTAAATCATGGGAACCTGAATGTTAATTTTGAAGGATTATTCAATAAAGAATTTGGAGTATAATTCATGTAAATAAATCATAATCATAAATAAAATGGTAAGATTTCGAAGTATAATTCATATAAATAAATAATGATTATTAATAAAGTATTCATTATTTTATTAAAAATTATAATTGATACTGATTTGCAAATAGAATAATTTGTGTAACAAATATTTTGCATTGTTAAAAAAAATTTAACGGTATTATGGCATTGCGAAATTACATAATAGCTGTATTGCTATAAATTAAAATGGTATTACAGCATTACAGAATAAATCCCATATATAGTATTATAGTATTATAATTTACGGACTTTATGAACATTAATACAGAATGTGTCATAACCAAATTAATTGTCGTAACTAATTTTGATGATGTCACCAACATTTGCCACATGCCAGTAGACTAAAATTAACACTCAGTTTAATTATATGCTTGGTTTAAATTTTATAATTTCATATTTCTTTATAATCTCAAATTTAACTTTCAAAATGTGATAGTTTCCCTTGATTTAAATAACTTTACATTAAATAATTAAAATGGGATATTTTTCATACTTTATTTCCTTTGACTTTAATATTCAATATTAATTAATTCTTAGGTGAACCATAAGCATATTCAAATAACTTTTAATAATTAATATTTTTATTGAGCTTGAAAGCTAAAAATTTTATTAAAGAAAAATCCTTTGCTTTTATAATTATTTTAACATTATTTGTTTCACTAAACTATGTTTCACTACTTTACTTGTAATACTATAAATTATCTACAATTCTTCAATTTCCTATAATTTTCTAATTTCTTACAATGTTCTACAATATTTGTACTACTATAAATTATGTGTTAAATCACGTGCTAATCACATGTTAATAAACTAAACTATAAATAAACTTGAACTATAAATAAACTTAAATTATACTATAAATAAACTATTTAAAATATAAACGTTAATTCTTATACTATAAATATTATAACTAACTGTAATCTTTATGCGATTTATACTATTTTTTTAGTTACAACAGTAACTATAATTATACATATTGTACATTACAATTATTTGTTTATATCATCACAATTGTAAAGGGTTATCATGTTTATTCTATTATAGGTAGAAGATAAAAATAATTTTCCCTTGAGCATATTCTTTTAATACTTAATAGTTTTTTGTAATATTTGCTTGACTGGCTTCTACTGCATGATTATGATTAATAAAATTTTGAAAATAATGCTAATTTTCAATTCATAATATAACTGCTTATCCTAGATATCGTAGTAATTTATATCTTTCATAACATCAATAGTATATAAATTTTTAGTTTTTATCTTTAACTATAAGATAGCTATTAAAATTGATTTTATTTCTATTATGAGTAGAAAGAACAACTTCACAAATATTGCTATTTATTTAGAAAAAATACAAAGCAATACTAATAAAACATATGAATTATGTTAAATTATGTCTTTGTGTTATGTCAGTCATAATTTAAAAAAATCTATTTCATGAGGAAGTATAAATTTTGATTGTTAATAATTTAACATTGTTGATAATTTAATTATTAGTAATTTGGATGTTAATAATCTGATTATCAGTAGTTTAACTGTTAGTAATTTAACCTAAACCTGAAATATCTGTATAGTCTTATTACTTTATAATATTATATTTGCTTATATTTTATTATATAATATTTTTTTAGGATTAATTTATATCAACTACTATCTAATTTAAATTGATTTGCAATTATATAAAAAAAGTAAATAAATATACAGATTAAGTTTAATAAAATATTAACCTCTGAATATCTAAATTGGTATATTAAATTAACTGGTTTATTAAGCATTCTAATAGATAAGATTTGTTTCAATTTATATAAAAAATATAAAAAAAACTGAATATAAATTATAGTAAGATATGAATTATATGATAATATTATTAAAATTTTAAGTTTTTAATTTTAAGCCTATTACTTTAAAGTCAAACTTGACTTAAAATTAATTATTAAATCTATGATAAATAAAGCTAAGACTTTAATTAGTTTTGGTAAATATTGAACTAAACCAATCAGTAAATAGTTTTAATCAGTAAAATTAATTAAATTTACTAAATTGAATCAATCAGTAAATTTACCAATTGGTTTTAATAATTGTGATTTTAGTAATAGTAATATAACTTACCAAATTGATTTACTGATTGATTGATAATCTTTTTTTTAAAAAGATTATTTTTTTTTTATACTTTTTTTTTTTTAAAAAAACTGATTTATTTAATTAAATAGCCCAATTTTTTCTTTAGAAACACCTTCTAGACCTAAACTTTAATCTTTTAAAGATTGGATTTTTAAAATAGTAAGTAGAAAAGAGTGTATTTATTTTTTTATTTTAGAAATATACCAATATTCCTTTTCTTTTTTTTTTAGTGATATCTTATAGATCTAAACTTTAGCCTCTTGTAAACTGGATTTTTAAAATGGTAAGTGAAAAAGAAAAGGTATATTGTAAATAGAAGAATTAGGAATATTGGTAGAATTTTCCTTTTTTTTATAAATTTTAATTGATCTTAAATATCTTGAAAAAGGTACTGTATATTTTAAATAAAGGAAGTAATTTCTTTTTTTATTTATTTTAAAAATATACTAGAGTTCTTTTTCTCTTGAACTTTGGACTGGAAATAGATTGATAAATCAGTTCAGTTTTTAGTAATTAATAATCAATATTAGTTTTGATTAAAACTGAACTGAAAATTTTAATAAATTACTATTATTATTATCAATTAATTCAGTTTAGTTTTAATTTTGTCAAAACTGATACTGAACTGATGAAACCCTATTTGTCACGCATTATATGTCACACGTTTAATGCCGGCCGAGTGCTTGATTCTAGCCGAATGACCTATAATGCTGGCCAAAAAAAAACATATCCCGTGATTTACGGGACAGATTTTCTGGGCGATACTAGCATTTTATTTTAACTGAAAAGGAGAATTTCAGACCTATTTAGCCCCTAAATCTTTAAAATACATTTCTATTAATCTGAAATATGGCGTCCAATTATTTACAATATATGAAAATATACTAAACTATTTATTGACGTTTTATGTTATTTATTAACGTTAAATAAATGATTAAGCACAGAATGGAAAATAAAATTAAATCTCTAACTGAAAAAAATAAATGAAAGTCATACATTTAAAAATGGCGAGATTTATTGAAAGCGTATCATTTCATTAATTAACTCATTAACTCCATTAGGTTTAACAGATTTTTTTCATAAAATCTTATTTAATAATGTTATTAAATACAGTGACTCATATTTTTACAGCGTAAAATCGATTTATAGAAGGCCGCAGTGAAGTGCGAACCATATGATTTCTGCATTTGTTATTTGTTTTGTACGTGTGATTTTCTATGGGACCAATAATCATTTTGATCCAATAATACCCATATATATGGACAAAATGGATGATATCAGCGTGACTACTATGATATAATTTATTGGCAATTTGTATATCGTTTAGTCTATTTAAATACTTATATATCGGAGATGATTTTAAATCTTTCATCTTTACATCTTTATTATTATTAATTTTTTTTTTATGCCACAATTTTTCTCCATTTAGTAGGTGTAAATTGAAAATGATTTATACAATAAAAAAATTAGGCGCAGACACGAGTTATTAGGCAACAATCGTTTATTATCAGTCATTTATTTTTAATTGTTTGCATTTGATATACACAATCATTTGTACATTTTAGGTGACGCATGATTAAAAAAGCTGCGTATTATATTTACAATAACTAAAATCATTCATATTATGACCTTTATTTAGGTAATAATCAAAAAATACACAACCTTATCATGTTAGTCATTTGAAACAAGATGTACGGCAAAACTCATATTAATTGATGTACACAGCCCCTTAAGTGTGTCAATGTTTATTATTGACCCCCCTTAATTTGTTCACACGTCTTTATTAGGTCGTACAGTTTTATTTGACTTTTATAAAAGTTGTCAATTCTTTTTGACGGTACCCTCTCTTCAACTTTATTTTCCCAAGAAATAATAATAATCATAAGCATTTTAATAAAAATACTTTAACATGGAAATAGTTGTCGTACTTACTGGTAACTTAAAGTTTTCTACTCGTGAAGCTTACATAGCTAGAGCTCAAAAAAATGGGTATAAAGTCGCAGAAACCGTAACAAAGTCTACGGCTTTCCTTGTTTGTGGAAGAGACTGCGGACAAACAATTATTAAAAAAGCTAAAAGTTTCGGTATAAGAATTATCAGTGAAGAAAAATGGATTGACACTCTTCATAAAGTTGAAACAAGTGAAACCGGAAAGAAAAGAACTAGAAGCGATAGCAGTTCGAAAAATGGATATCAAAAGAAATTGATATATTTGGAATCTCGACAATATAGGAGATTTTGGCAAATGAGACGTGTTTATAAAACAACCTATATTCGAACTGGTTCAATTGGTACAAAGGGAATGGAAACAAGTAAAGAACATGAAACCAAAAAACTTGCTAAAGATAGTATGATTTCAATGGCCGCAGTTAAAAAATCATCCGGATATAGGGAGGCTAGCAGACCGCAAATCCTTGACTATGAAGATTCATCGGATTCTTCTGATGACAATTTTGATGATGAGAACGAATACAAACAAAAGAAACAAAAACTTGAGGATGAGGAACCCGAATCGGATACAACCCTACGTGATGATGAAATAAGTGACGTAGACAATAAGCCATCGGAAAATTGTGCCGCAGTTTTAAAAGGGGATGTAGATGGACTTAATGAAGATTTATCAATTATAAAAAGTTTGCCACCTCTTCCTTCATTTGTGACCAATCCAAAAAATCCCATGTCAATTATGAAAGGAAACTCTGTCGATGTAGTTTTGGCTTTTCCTTGGAAACCTGATGAAGTTGATCCGACTGGTTGGTGGATCTCTGAAAAACTTGATGGTGTAAGGGCCTTTTGGAATTCCAAAAGAGGAAAATTTTATTCGAGAAACGGAAATGAATTCGTACCTCCTTCCTGGTGAGTGACAACTTATTTGTTTATACGTTATGTTTAGAAGTTTGTTATTCGTAACCTACATGATCATTACATTCGTGTTATATAAAGGTGATGAATAGCTTTTCCAATTTGATTCGCAGAGGATGTGACACATTGTAACAAATTGGCCTCCTATTCGCGTGGTTATACGTAGTAAATTTCTTATTTTATTTTTGAAAATTACTTATATTCTTGCTTATTATAGGTTCACTAAAGGACTTCCGAATGACAAAGATCTTGATGGCGAACTTTTTGGTGGTAGAGGAAAATTTCAATCTACAATAAGTATCGTGAAAGCAGGTGTTGAAGAATGGAAGAATGTCAGATATGAAGTGAGTGTTACACTTACATTATTTTTAAAGTTTTTTTGAACTTTCTATTCGTTAATTTTTATTTGAATATATTGCATAGATTTTTGATGTTCCAACTTTGGGTAAAATCCCTTTTGAGGATCGTATGAACTATCTGAAAAAAATGATGACAGAAAAAAAGTAATGATATATATTTTTTTTATACCAGCATTTAAGTACATTATCTCATGATTTTTACGCCTTTATAAATAGGCCAAATTATGCAAAATTGGTTAAACAAAGGCTAGCAAAATCTGAAAGAGACGTTTATGATGAACTTGAACGAGTTGAGAAATTGGGTGCTGAAGGACTAATGCTTCGTAAACCAGGAAGTTTATACGAAACGGGTCGGTCAAAAACCTTGTTAAAGGTAATGCGAAATAATAAATTTCTAATGAAAAGGTTTTTAATAGAATAGTTCATTCATTAGGTTGCTTTTTCTTAGATTAAAACATTCCATGATGGTGAAGCTGTTGTTATAGCTCATGAACCTGGTAAGGGTAAATATTTAAGACAATGTGGATCTCTCCTATGTAGGATGGCTAGTGGAAAAGAATTTAAAGTTGGTTCAGGAATGAATGATCATGATCGTGTCAATCCTCCACCGATTGGAAGTATTATTGTTTACAAATGTCAAGAACTCTCAAATAGTGGATCTCCAAGATTTCCTGTATATCTTGGTATAGCACTTGATAAAGATAAACCGACTGATCCGGATTTCGATCAGAAAGTGAAAGCTAAATAATTTATGAGGCTGTTTGAAAGGTTGTATAATAAGGTAAAATTAGTGGTTTCGATATTGAAAGTATATTAGAAAAGGGTGCTGAATTCTATCAAGTACTTAATAAAAAAGTATTTATACTGTAAGTGGTTATAATAGCATTATTAAATCTCCTCATAAATTACCTAAATATTTGTAAATTTATTATATACTTAAAAATTATTTTGATAAGGTCAATCCAAAATTGTGGAAATCGCCGCGTTAATTTCTTAAGAATTATGTGACCTATGAAAGTTTCTTACTTGTTGATGATAATTCAGTAATTCAGTCATTTCAGTGTGAATGTATTTTTCGCGGTTGAATTTGTCTTAGCCAAATATTAAATTTTCTAAGTAATCCGCAGAAAAAAAAACTTAATGCTATTCTTTCGTTTGTAATACAGGCCTGCAAAAACATTCATAGCATGTGAAACTCTACAAAGTAAGGGATACGTTAAAATTTTTTTAAAAAAAACTTTGGTAACCCCTCGAATGTTATATTACTAGTTCTGATTGTATATTTATAATATTTATTAAATAATCTAATATACAGTAAATAATAAAGAATTCAATTATAAGTGACGTACAATTAGAGTGATTGTCGATCATTTTTAATCAGTTTCTCTTATAAATCAAACAATCTTGCTGCGTATTGATTTCTTTTTTTTTTTTGTTTGGAAATAAAAAATGGCTGACAATCAACTTCCATCGCCTCAATTAACACCACCTATAATTCAAAATAGGCAAATTAGACTTCGACATAACAACTTCAACAATAATATTACAAGATCACAAGATGGATATTTTATGGATTGGGACGAATCTTACAATCACATGACTACGAAAGTGAAAGATAATAGTGATGAAGGGACAATATGTTCTGATGAGGAAGAGGAGGAAATTGAAGTTTGTGACAGTAAATTGGACGAAGAGACTATATGTTCTGATGAAATAGATTATGATGTTGATATGGAAAGTGTTATTCTAAACGTTAGTGAAAGCGAGATCGAGAATGGAAGTGATTGTGAATATGAAGGAGATGGAGAATACGAAGATGAGGAATCTGAAGAGAATAATGAAGAAATTCAAGCTGAAGAACCTGCTGATAAAATATCGAACCAGTTTTTCAGGGATAAAGTTGAAGGATCTAAAGCTAGTCTTGTATGTATATATATATATATATATAATAATTAGATTTTCATGTCTTAAGCTAAAATTTACGTATAATTTATTCACCAGGCTTTCGAGATTTTGCAAGAATTAATAGATGAATGTATCTTGGATGTGGCTTTTGAAATGCACCGGCAAGCTAAGACAGAAAAACCATGTTGTACACAAGCTTATCAGAACCGAGATTCCAAGTACATTGTTATATTTATTTATTTTTCATTCTATATTTACTCTTTGATGAATCAAATTTTATTTTCATACCGTCAAACAGCTTGTCATATTTGATTAATGAACAAGGTTATGATATATTTGGTCAAAATATAAATACATTGAGATTGCAAGCAGGAAAACAAAGATGTCTTAATTGTAATGCAATGTATCCGGTTACAACGTATGTAAAACATTTTTCAAAGTGTCTGGGAATAATTCAAGGACGTACAGCGACAAGAAATGTTTGTTATATTGAGTAAGTAATTTATGGTCTGTTATTTATTTATTACTTTGATTTCAATTAATATTTGATCTATAGTGATGAACGAACAGACAAATTTTCTGTCTTTGATTTTCCCGAAGAATCTTCATATTCTTCGTTTATATCAAATGGAGAAATGGATATTGATACACAAGGTACTTTTTTTTATATTTACTAAAATTATTGAACATTTTTTTAACCGAAAATAACTTTTGCAGAAACTTGTGTGACAAATAGTAGCAATACTTGTATGTTTCCTGATAAGCGTCGCGTAATAAAAAATACTTACGCTAGAAGAAGAACGATGAGACAGATTTAAGTAAGTTCATTATTTATAATTATTAAACATCCCAACGTTTAACATTAATAGAATCTAAACAGTATTACACATTGAAAATTTTTAATTGATAATAATTAATAATCAAAGATATATTACTAATTAAAAGTATGATTTTATCTTTTTAGATCCTAAAAGCAAAATCTATTTTCTCTATATATGTAATCCATCAAAAATGATTTGTAACCCTTCTATAGGTTTGTTTATGGAATTCAAAATGAAACAAAACATTAACACCCATGTCTTAAATGAAGCACAAAACATTGATACAGAATAAATTAATAATATCATTAATAATGGAATAATTACAATAAGTTTTAAAACAACCGAGAATATGCTTAGAAATATCGCGAATTCAATAACCCGGTTTCCTTGGTGAAAAAATTGATTTGAACTTATTAGGCATTTAATATTCTCACGGTATTATTTTTACGCCAATTTACATATAATATGTACTACATAACTGCGCCATGAACCTACCCAAAATTGTAGATATTTGATGACGAATACAAATTGCACCATGACGTACAAAAAAAAAATACGCAATGCAATGCATAAATTTATAGGCTAAAAGAGAGTATAAAAAGAATGTTATCAATTCGCCAATAAATTTATTTTCGTTTCTCACTCCAAACCATTCTCATATAAAAGTATATTCCTATTATGAGTGCAAAAATTAATGCAGTTGTCCTTCATAAACAAGGTGGTCAATTAATTGTTGAAGAAGTAGATAAACCTGTTCCAAAACATAAACCTAAAGAGACAAGGCTTCCTGGTGAACACGGTGAATTATTGGTTAAAGTAAAAACTGTGGCTTTGAATCCCGTCGATTGGTAAAAAAATAAATATATTCGGCTTAGAACTCAAACATCAAAATATATTATAAACTAATAAATGACTTTTTATAACATTTATAGGAAACAGGCCGAGGGAGGATTCTTTATCGAAGGATATCCTGTTACCCTCGGTTGCGATGTAGCTGGAATTGTTGAAGCTACAGTTGATGAAGGAACCGGATTTTCCGTAGGAGATGAAGTTATGGCTTATGCAAAGCTTGGAACTCCGGGAGGATATGGTGCATTTTCAGAATATTCTCTAGTCGAAGCTGCCACTACATTCAAGGTTAATAAAAATTTTTCATAAATGATATTATAGATAGGAATAATCGACTTATTTTCTCAATAATATTCTAGAAACCGCCACATTTGTCTTGGGAACAAGCCGCATCAATTCCTGTTGGGTCTTTGACAGCAGCACTCGGGTTATATGATGCCTTAAATTTGCCACTTCCTACCGACAATCCAAGTTTCTTCCGTGAAGAATTTATTTTGGTAATTATGAGCCATATTTAAATGTGTTGATTTATTATATTTATTTAAATATATATATATATATATTTTTTTTTATAAAAGATTTGGGGAGGTGCTTCCTCTATTGGTTCTTATGCTGTACAACTTGCAGTTAATACAGGACTTACAGTTATAACAACAGCTTCTCCAAAAAATCATGATTACCTTAGATCAATTGGAGCACGCCATGTTATTGATTATCATGCATCTGATGTCATTGATCAAATTAATTCTATTACTAAAAATAATTTAAAATATGTTCTCGATACTGTTAATTCAGAAACTTGTAATATCGGATTAAAAGTTTTAGCACAAAATGGAAAACTTGCTTACACATCAGAAGGTCCAACTGATAAAAAAGAAGGAGTCCAAGTTAAAGGTGTTGCTCTAGCTTTAGTTCATAAAGATTCTAAAGGGGCTCTCGAGACTACACATAAACTTTTGACAGTTATTCAACAGCTACTTTTCGAAGGAAGGATCCAGCCTAATAATATTGAAGTTATTGATGGTGGACTTAATGGTATTCCTGCTGGATTACATAGATTAAAGACAGGCGTTAGTGCAAAAAAATTAATTGTTAAAATTGATTAATATGTTTATTAATTATCCTCTTATTTTTAGTTTTTTTTGTATAAATTAAATATCTGTATAAATATAAATATATATATATCTTGTATAAATAAATATCTTAGTGAAAATTTCTGTAATACACTGTGCGATCAACCAACAAATTTACACGTGGAGCAAAAATACCGATTGCATACCTAATTCTGTATAATACGTAATATGCATCGGCGTGACAATTAGAACTGAAACAATCAAATTTGTGCACGTGGAAATTATGTAAAACGGAATTTTAAGTTGATTGAGATTTGAGATGCATGTGATTTTCTCCTGATAAATGTTAGTACAATATAGATGACATAAATATTTAATAATAAATATCCAATAAACTGTATTTTAAAAAATAGATTAAAAGACATTTTGCACTTTTTATTTTATTTTTTTTTTTTGTCAATAAATCACGTATTCTTTGGGTTGATCACAAGGTGTTTTTTTTTAAAAAAAAATTTATAAATAGTACCATAAACCAAATTATGCTAATAAAACGAAAAATGACTTCCTCGAAGCGAAATTCATCGGAAAATGTAGTATTAGAAGAAACTGCTTCTATAGCTGCAAAAATAAATGACCCTAATCCATCTAGTACCTTATTAACTTGTAATTATGGTGATTTACCAACTTGGCTTCAAGATAATCGAGATATTTTAAAAGGGTATCGAAGACCAACATTTTCTTATGTAAAATGTGTTAAATCATTGTTTTACATTCATAACGAAAGTGGTAAGTTAATGGACTCATTTTTGTGATTTCGACTCCATACCTTTTAATTCTAATTTTTTGTTTTATTTTTTTTAGTTAATATTTGGTCTCATCTAGTCGGAGCGATTGCTTTCATTATCTTAGGATTCGCAACATATTTTTATGTGTTGATGAAGCAACCTTATGTGAAAACCTGGGATTTCTTTGTATTTTATATGTTTCTACTCGGTGCTATGATTTGTTTAGCGTTCTCTTCAACTTTTCATACATTATGTTGTCATTCAGAAAAAGTTTGCGCAAACTGGAATAGATGTGATTACATTGGTATTGTGACTTTGATCGTAGGATCATTCTACCCGATGATATATTATGGTAAGTGAATATGCAAATTTTCAGTCTTTTTTATTACTTATGAACATTTTGTGATATCTCTAATTTTTGATTTCTAGGATTTTATTGTAATTCAGTTTTACAGATAGTTTACCTTACAATGATTTCTCTTTTTGGAGCTGCAACGGTAATTAATATTTTTCAACTATCTGAATTTATATTTAAGTGTATAAATAAATTAATATATATATTTTATCATAGATTTCAGTTGCAGTTTCAAGTAGGTTTAGATCCCCACAACTTAGATGGTTTCGTACAGGTTTATTTATAGCTATGGGATTAAGTGCATTTGTGCCATTGATTCATGCTCTTATAATCTATGGGGTAAGTTGTAAAGAGTTAACTTTCGGGTATTTTTCACAAGTTGCTAATATTTTTAGCTTTAATTTATAGTATCGACTTTGTTTTGATGTAATATCACTAAAATGGTTATTATTAATGGGTGCCCTTTATATAACTGGAGCTGTCATTTACGGTGCTAGGTATGTAATTTTATCTTAAAAGCAATATTAACACCTAGTATTAAAAATTTTCTTTATTTTTATAGAGTGCCAGAAAGATGGTATCCGGGAGTGTTTGATCTTCTTGTAAGTATTCAATTAGTTCACACATATTTCTTTCTTAATTAATTATACTGCTCATTAAAATATTTTCATTATAGGGAGCTTCACATCAAATATTTCACTTATTTGTAATAGCCGGTGCACTCGTTCACTATTATGGAGTAATTCAAGCAATGTTGTATTGGCATGGGCAAAATCATGGATGTCAATTTGATGTCACGAAAATGGAACCTAAATCATATTTATAAGATCAATTCTTATTTATATAACAAAATATTAGGCATTTCACACATAAAAAAAAATCATCATTCTTTTTATTTTATTATTAATTTGTTATTTTGAATAGAATAATAACCAACCATTGTTAGGAATTTATGAAAAATTAGTATCTTATGAATTAGATGATTACAATATCTTGTTCTAAACCAAAAGGATCAATTTCTTTTGGATTAATCAAGAAAAGGATAGATCATAATATAATTAACTGGGCATTATTTTTAAAAATTCGAAAATAAAGATTTGTCTATAGATGTGATAGATATGCATAACATAGTCACTCAATTCAATCAATTATTTATTTAGAAAACCTCCTATATAATAAATAGTCATTGGATAGGGGCGTTTCAATATCGGTTTATAACCCCTATTCAATAACTTTGATCATTTCCGATCGATTGCATTTTTCGATCCGTTAAGATTTAATTTGATTGGAAGATCTGCTTGTATTATTACCTTTTAGACAAATATTTTTTTGGTTTTTTTTTGGTCGACCGTAGGAATTTGGAACTGACTGAAAAATCAAGCCGACCGGAAATGAACAGTGATTAAAGTTCTATCATTAGGAAAAATGCAGGAATTAATGTCGATCTTCACGAATATTCGACTGAGATTCTAACCTTTGATTTTGTTTTGTCTAAACCTTCAACTATTATTTAAATTTCTTGAACCCGGATTCAATCCTGTATTTATGGATCAGATTCTACGAATACTTTGTCAAAATGTGATAACTTAAAAGAATCATTATAGCGAGCTAAGATATTTATCAACTTACCATGTTAAATGCTTGTAATACCAGGAAGAAGTTGAAGAAGTTGCGCAAGCATTTGAGTAGCTGACATGAACTGAATTCAGCAGCACTTTGATATTTCCAGTAGAGTTACATCCTATTATCACGTGATTATCTGCATAATTTTGGCAAAACACAATCGTTTAAAAGCATTGGTGATCGATTTTCATATTCAAAAAGCATAAAGTACAAATATGATGATACAGGCATCAAAAAATGACTATCAAAAAGTTAAGCCAGGTTGACTACTTTTTGTAACTGTTTAGTCAATTTTCATAGGTGTTTAACTTCTTATCCTTGAAGACTTCTTTTAGTATGACAGCAGACTTAATTCGATTCAAAGCAATGTTTTCACGAACGATACCATAGTTGTCATTGTGTGTTTATTTTAAGATAATAATTATAGTCCGGAGTGAAAGAGATAAACTGTGTGATTATGTAACAAGTCATTATAATTAAATCGATAATAGCTATTTTTGATAGATGTACATAAAATATGAATAACACTTGAACCAGAACCAGATAATATAATTGAATCTAATTAATTTAATTAATACTGTAAATTTTACGTGGATGCTCTCATTGCATTGGAAGTTGATGCAGTAGATTGAATATATGGAACAATATATAACAAATATCATGGAAATATTTGTTACGTAAAAAAATTGGCCGAAAAACATATTTTAATGTAATTTATCATATATCTTCTGAAAAAAAAAAGGAATGAAACTAGCCTCAAAAGATGCGCAAACCTGCTGGGGACGGACCCACGGAGTTTTAGGTTTGTCCGATAATAACACCATAATTATAAATCCATTAAAACGAGCTTATAATGAAATATAATGATATAAATTTATACTTCAAACTCGTAATTAACTTATATGGAAAAGAAAATTACTGTTTCATAATTGATGCATTTTCCTAAATTTATATGAGAACAGAAGAAATAAATTTTCTAAGAAAACGAATACGAAATCTGCAAGATTTCAAATTTAAATTAAGAGAGAGAAATATATTTTACCTTGTGATCCCTTCTGGAAATGAACAAACATTGATACCAAAAAAATTATCATATGAGCATTTTTTTTAGAAAAAAGGCAATGAAATATATTAACCGATAAACTATAGAACGTAATATTTCTAATATAACAATTTATTTCGGTTCAAGTTCCCAAAATAGGACTTAATTGACATCTAGTTACGCGAGGCGCAGTACTTAACAATTAGCATGCGATCTTATAAAAATCCAAATATTTAGGAGAGTAAAGAGGATCGCAATTAAAGAGAAAAATCGTTTGAAACCCGTTTTTTTTTATTATTATTGCAAATGTTATATTTGCTATCAGTTGCGTTAAACAATCCATTCATCAGAAAGGATCGATGCAGGAAGGAATTGGTATGAAATATGGTTAGAAGAAATACATGACGCATCTATATATATAGCAGAATTTCTATTTGACGTAATTTTTCAACAATGAATTCTTACTCGTGATATGATATCGTTTTTCACAATTGAGCACTAGTGATGTTGTGTCTCAAATCATAATATGCCCCAAATCAAATAATAACATGTCCTAAGGCGGCCCGATAATTTAGGCCAATTGTCAACTTGGGGCAAATTCTAAGTTGGGGCACAACACATCGATAATACAAGAAATCGAAACCGTACATGAAAAGGTTAACGAATTTGTTATTTTCCTAATATTGATGACAATCTGAAATCTTCATCTACGAACTTTAACAGATCAACGCAATGCTAATCACACCGACCTCACTATCAGGTAAAATATTTACAAAAGCAAAAAAGATATCCCGACGAACTTATACCAAAAAAGTAATCAAGTATATCTATAATTAAATTACAATCAGAATTTTTTATTTATTTTTATATGGTAGTAATTTTAATCATTATTTTATAATTCTTTGTCTTCTTCTTTGCTAGTTCATCTAGAGGACTTTATTCTAGTTGAAAAGGTATATTCTTGTCGCAAAATTCATGATTCTGCCACATGCAGGAAGCGACCTGGGTAATCTCAGCAAATGTCTTGCTGATCCTAAGCAAAATATTGTATATGTCTAGCGAAAATAGATGCTATATGATCTATCCGTTAAAAGAATGAGGGAAAAGATAGAATTTAATGAATTCATTTTCACCATTAAAGTGATGAAAACAAACAAATAGGAATAAATTAAGCTATAGAAGTTAATAGATGTTAGTAATATGGAAAAAAAGAGTATAAAATAATAAAAGAAAATACTTTTACATATGTTCAGGGAACCTAAAATCTGCCAGCTGTTTCTTCTTTTTCGTCTATATATCCTACATATTTTTATTACTTAAATGTTATGAATAAACACGAAAAAATTCATGATGGTATATATATTTTTATATTATAATTTAAAATTTTTTAATTAATTTATTTTTTTTTTAATTAATCATGATTTTACCTAATTAGATACACACATCATGTGAAACAAATAGTTACTGAGAATTCCGCAAATAATTAAAACAGATCGTTGGATATAACTAATTCTCGGATGTCACTTCATTAGATTAAAGATTAAATAAATAATTAATATTGTTTTTCATTAAATTAAAAATCTTTACATGTTAAAAAATAAAATTTACCTAATTCAAACCACTTGAATATTCTGATGCTCATGTCTTTTAACAACCGTACTCCAAGACATCAAACCTTCGCAATTCGAATCTTCAAAATCCACTTCAACCAATTTAGGAAAAGAAGCAGTATTCATCAATTCTTCACAAACGGTTTCATTTAAATTTTTACATCCACGTACAATCAGTACTTCTAATTGTTTTGAATCATCAAATATTGATTGTAATGATACACATTTTTCAAAATCAACCCTACGAAAATGTAACATCTTTAATGATTTAGCATGAACCTCCAGTGCAGAAATTATTTTTGGAGTTATTTTTCCTCTCCTTAAATAAAAGGTTTTTAATTCTTTTTGAGATTTTATAATATCTGCTAATTTTTCATCAGAAGACCAATATGTTTCATCCACTGTCATATCTACTTTAAGGATTTTCTAATAAAAAAAAAATTTATAATTATAAAAAAGAATTAATATCATGTCGGAAAGAAAATGTAATAACGAACCAATCTTTGACAAGTTTGACAAAATAATTCTAAACATTCATCATTAACAAGTTTTCGTATATCCAAAGAAAGTTGTTTGACGCGTGAAATAAAAGATCGATAATTTGGTTCTTGTAATAAAATCCACAATTCATGATGTAAACAATCCAATAAAGATCTTTTATCTAGATCGAGCTGATAAAGTGTTATACAAAGTTTAGCGAAAATATTAAGTATCCCTCTCAATAACAAATTATATTGTTTTGAAATTGGTTGAGGACAATTATTACGACACCATAAAAATATTGCAAGGGATAATTCCTGCATACTAATCGATTTCAAAAATGAAGGATAACAATAAGTTGCAGATTTTAAATCACAAATATTATCAAATGGAATTCCCGATTTTTCTAATTCTTTACGTTCTTCATCCTTAAAAAAAGTCATATATGTTGTAATTGTTCCAGGTGATGGGATAATATTTGACCACAATATTGGTGTGGCATTTGCACTCCAATATTTGTTAACAAATATGCAAGAATATAAATCTTCCAAGGTTTCTGCCCGATCAGTATTTATTCCATCATTATATAATATTGAAAAAATTTCTCGTAAAATTTCCGTTGGAATTTTATCGATATTTGAAGTGCCTATAATAAAAATTTAAAAAGATAAATTAAAAAAAATTGATTTGTTGAATACACATTTTCAGGAAAATCACTTGCCGTTACTGTTGACTTTTAAACAACGCCTGTATCGATAATGCGAGAAATATTCGGTTTGTGTCTAATAATATAAAACTTTTAATATACTCTTTTAAGATCTCGTTAAAAAAAAATTGATTTCTTACCATCTTTGTTAATTACAAACATTACGGGAGGAAATCGTAAATGAAGGGACATCAATTTCAAGTAACACATTTAATATATACAAATATGTCAAATAATCAGTACACAAAATGACAGAAATCCGATTATCAATTAATAAAAAAAGAATCACATGTAACGGTTTTATTTTTATCTTATTGTCATCAAACTTAAACTTTTACATAAGGGTTTTTATACCAGATGTTTAATGATGGGACTTTGTGATTGTAAAATTTCTAAAAATTTGGAAACAATAACCAAAAAAAAAAAAAAATTTTTTCTAAATCAAATAGTTAAAAAAAAAAATTTTTTTGTCCTAAATTTACTCATTTATATATATATATATAGCTGATATACATCAGTATTGTTTGTTGATTGATTCCAAAAATCGATCATAAGATTTAGTCCCAAGTGATTTTTCCGAATCCTGCCTATTTGGGTTTGTTTAACGTAGTGAAATTTTCGAATTTGTTACACCATGATTTTTAATATAAAAATGATTACGAGAGCTCTCTCTTTTTCAAAAAAAATCTTCCCATAGGATTTTCTTTTGAATAAAATTTAAGATGACAACACAAGTTTATCCGAATGCAATTCAAAATATCCACCCAATTCAAAAAGGTGAATCACAATATTTTGATGTTGGTATTACAGTTGGAGAACGTCCCGAAGAAAAATTAATTCATGCAGAGAAGCATGTTTTAAGTCGTACGCCCTATTTTACAAACCTTTTTTCCACTCAAGATAGTGAAAGTGGTATTCTTTCTATTTCATTGCCAGATATTTCTCCGAAAATCTTTGAAATTATTTATGAGTAAGTAGATTTATAATTAAATTTAAGAATTATTTTTTTTTTCATCGAAAATTTGCCTAAAAAAAAATTTCTTTTTCCTTAGATATCTTCGCATTCAAAGACTTGAACTTGATTTGGACGAGCTCAAAACTCCAGATATAATTGAATTTTTAATCGCAGCAAATAAATTTGAGATTAAAAATGTAGTCGATTATTTACAAGACTTTTTAATTGAAAGGAAATCATATTGGATGGAACATAATTTTATTTATATTTATCGAATTAGTTTCGATTATAATTTTAATATGCTTCAAAATTTTTGTAATCATTTTATTAACAATTCTCCTGAATTAATATTTCATTCACCCGATTTTAATACAATTCCCGAAGGAATGTTAATTTCGCTTATCAAAAGAGATGATTTATTATTAGAAGAGGTTGTTATTTGGAAACACGTTTTAGAATGGGGACTTGCACGACATCCTAATTTAACAGAAGATCCAAAAACTTGGTCACAAGAGGATATCAAAAATGTTGAAAATACTTTGAAAGAATGCTTACCACTGGTTAGATTTTCACAATTAACTCCTGCACAATTTTATGAGAGAGCTCATCCATACATAAACCGCTTTGATCCTGATCTACATGACAAATTATTAAAGTATTATTTGGTTCCAGAGACTCCTAATTTATATATTCCTAGGATAGCTGAAACCAATAGTTCTAAAATCATTGAAAATCATCGCATTTTATCTCCTATTTTTTCTCATATAACAAAAATAATTAATAATGATATTATATATGATTATAGTTCAAGATATAGTAGTTCTTATAATTCATCTCCTTACGAACTCAAATTATTATTGAGAGGAAGTAGACATGGATTCACACCTAAAATTTTTCATGAATTATGTGATAATAAACCTAGTACGATTACAATTATTAAAGTCAAAGGAAAAGATGAAATATTAGGTGGTTATAATCCGGGGGAATGGAAATCTAAGAATGGTTATGGATGTTGTAAAAGTTTTATATTCTCTCTATCAAATAATTCTGAAAAGACAAATATAAGTCATGTGGATTATATGGAAAGAGCATTAAACTATGGAATTAATTATGGTCCATCATTTGGGTTAAGCGATTTGATTGTATCTGGTCAAAATTTTAAATATGGTGGTAGATGTTACTGTAAAATGGATGATTATAGAGAACATATCAGATATACCGAGAATATTTTCTCGATTGAAGATTATGAAGTATTTCAAGTTACTAAAAAATAATCTTTAGAAATCTTCTGTAATTTTTTGGGATTTATTTGGTTCGTTGTTAAAATGTATAAAATATAATGTGGTGTTTTTTTTTTATTATTATTTTATATATTTTACAAAGAATTTTTTTTCGATTTTCTTTTTTTTTTTACAAATAAATCCATTCTTAAATTTTTAAGTATTATTAGCTTGATATTTGATGTATTTGATATTAATGTATATTTTGAATTATTAAATAAAACTTAAACTTCTATACGATATATATTATAATTTTTATACAATAAATGATCTATAATTAATAATCTAAACAAATATATATATATATATAATTTTTTTGATGCGATAATTTTAATAATATTTTTTATTCTTCGCCATCATCATCACCATCATTATCATTATATTCGTCATCATCATAATTTTCAGTTTGTTTCCCTTTTTTCACCTTTCTCTTCAATTTTTCCCTTCTCTTCATTTCTCTCCTTTCCATTTTAATTTTAACTTTATCTCTTTTTTCTTTACCACTATCATTTAACCAACTTTTTAAATACTTTTTTTGTTCAATCTCTTCTTTACTAGTTACATTTAAAGCTTCTTTAATACTTTCCGGTGAACTTAAAGAATAAATTCTATCTAATAAAATTTTTATCGTAATTAATTGAGATAATTTAGCAGCATAACCCAAAACGTTTAATGTTTCCGCTGTTGTTGATAAATCTTTTTCTTTTTGATCATCTGTTAAATTGAATGTTACTTTTGGTGTCGTTCCACTTTTACTTGTTCCAGCAAGCATTATAATATCATCATCATCATCATTATTATTAAAATTTTCTTCTTCCTCATCTTTTTCTTGTTCCCCCATTCTAGCATTTACGTTAACACCCCATTTAATTAATCTTTTAATTAATTTTTTAATATTCTCTTCCCTCATATTCATTCCCATATCAACACAAACAAATAATAAATTTGGTAATTTTTTACCGGGTATAGTAATTTGTTTATTAACATCAGCACCATATTTAACTAATAATTTTAAAATTTTATAAATTTTTTCAAAAGGTCCTCCATCATAACTAAATCT
Source organism: Glomus cerebriforme (assembly GCA_003550305.1). NCBI lineage: Eukaryota > Fungi > Glomeromycota > Glomeromycetes > Glomerales > Glomeraceae > Glomus > Glomus cerebriforme. The sequence goes on along the minus strand of QKYT01000351.1, from coordinate 32,381 downwards.
AATTTGAGTTAAAGTATAACCTAAAGGAGTACCACCAATTTCATTATTTAAATCCGGATTTGATCCATAATCCAAACAAAATTTTATTACATTTGGTGTTAATTCTTTATACCATTTAAATAATATTGTAATTAATAATGTATCACCATTTTGTTTTCTTGTATTAATTGAACATCCATTTGTTATTAAATATGTTAATGAATCTTTAAAATATTGTGAATTTGATTCTGATGAAAATAATGATTTATTCTCTCCTAAATAATTTATTGGTGATCCTCCAGTATATGAATTTGTAACATCACATGTTGCTCCCAATGATTGTAATGATGTAAATGTTTTAATTATATTTTCTCCTGGACAACATTGTGCTGCCTCTATCATCAATGGTTCTAATGGTTTCCTATAACTAAATAATATAAATAAATAAATGAATATAAGTAATTAGTTATAAAAAAACAAAACAATATTTTAAATAAAATTACCTATTTCTTGGACCTGTTACTTGTTGAAGTTTATTCGCATCTTCTTTTTGTACATGTATATGCCATTTTAATCCATCTACATCACCACATCTTACATGATATGCTGCGTAACATGGTGCCGAATTAAGCGTCCACTTCTTTGTTGCAAATAATGATTTACAATATTCACTATAAGGAACTATAATCTTATATTAGTAAAAAGGTTTTTTTTTTTTAAAAAAAAAAAGAAAGAAAGAAATATTAAAAAATAATTACATTTATCTGATAGTAATGATTTACTTATAGAACTTTCTGATGCACTTCTTCCTGTAACATTACTAAAATTAAATAATCCTTTAAAAAANAAAAAAAAAAAAAAAATTAGTTTAAAAACACACACAGAGAGTATAATTATAACCATAATAATTTATTATTAACCTCTACTAATTATGCTTTCGGATTTTGCAATCATTGGACTTTCTGGTTCTTTTATATCTTTGATGACAAAAAAAAAAAAAAATTATATTTTATATGTTGCAATTGAATAAATCAAAAAAATAAATCAAATAAATCAAATGATTTACCCGAAGATACCAATGTCCAACCGGTTTCTAATTGTTCTCTTTGACCTATAATTTCTTAAAAAAATAAAAATCATAATAATATTAACATTGATATTAAAAATATTTTTTTTTTTTAGAAAAATTTATACATACCTTTACTATCCATACTCATGCTCTTTGTAGAAGATTTAAAAAAAAAAAAAAAAAAAAAAAAATAATAATTAAAAAACATCAAATAAAATCAAATAAAAATTTCGATCCATTTGAACTCACTCTAATATTGCTTGTATTCATTTCACTACCACTAGTAGATCCAGAAAATCTTTTAACAAAACCTTTTGCTTTACTTTTTGCTTTGCTTGTCCATGATTTCTTTTTGTTACTTAATTTTCTACTTAATTCTGACTAAAAAAAAAAAAAAAAATAGTTTAAATGTGCATTAAAAAGAAAGAAACGAATGAAAACGTAATACGTCTCGTTACCTCATTTGTTATTATTCTTACTTCTCTACTCTTTACTTCTTTATCTATTTCGTATAATTTTGTTATTTTGAGAGACATCCATCATAAATAAAATAAACGTAAACGCTAACTTACTTTCAAATGGAATTTCTGTTATTATTTCTGATGATGATTCTACATTAATATCTTCTAAAATTAAAAAGTCATTATTAAATTATTACAAAATATTAAGAAACTTTGATTTTAACTTTTTGATTTTAACTTTTTAAGTTATCTTACCTTTCACCTTAATCTCTGGAATAACTTCTTTCTTTTCTCCCATATCTTTTTTAATGATGATAAAATTTATGTTAATTAATTATAGATAAAAAAAAAAATCAATTCAATCGTGGTATTATTATACCTAGCCATAATTCTGCAGCTAATGCGTCGATTTCTAATTCTTTGAGTTCTTTATCTAAAAGAAAAAGAAAGAAAGAAAGAAAGTTTTTTAAAAAAAGAAATGTAAAATAAATTTTTAATCAAAAGTAAATAAATTATCGAAATGTTTACCTTGTTCTGAAATTTGACCGGATGATTTAAGATCTATTTATAGAAATAACAATACAAAATAAGAACAAATGAAATTATCTTTTACGTAAAAAAATATATATATATATATTACTTACAATAAATAATAATAAATATTCATTGACAAAATATAAATATTTATAATTTTAATAATTTTTTTTTTTTTTTAAAAAAAAATAAAAGTGGTTGAAAAAAAAAATATACATATATATATATATATATATAATTACAAACCTGATTTCATAAAATTCAACGAATTATTCAATTGATTTATTAAAACATTAATATCTAATCTCTTATTAGGATCATTATTCCAACATTCAGTATATAAATCGCTATAAACCTTTGGAGTATTTGGTATAATAATTTCACGTTTATTTTTTAAAATATTTGAAATTAAATCATTCTTTTGTAAAACGGACTTATAAGGAGGGAATCCACTTGAAATTTCCCACATTATTACACCAAAACTATAAATATCAGAACGCGTATCTTTTTTATAAGTTTCATCTAGTAATAATTGAGGATCAACATACGGTATATTTTTTATGGAGAGTTCATCATAAGATGAAGAGGTAGAAAAGTTTGTTATTAAGTGTTCTAATATACCAAAATTTGTTAATTTTGCACGATTTTGGTGAAACACTATATTCCGGGGATACTGTAATGTGTTTTGTGCGCAGTAAAAGATTAAATACATGCAAAAATCATAAAAAAATAAAATAAAATAAAATAAAATAATAATAATAATAATAATAAAAAAGAATCTATTTTAAAAATTTTACCAGATTTCCATGAATTAATCCCTTAGAATGAAGAAAATTTAATCCATCAGAAATTTGATGAGCCAAACTAAATTTATCGATCCACGATGGGTTTGTATTTTCTAAAACATGTCGTAAGTTTCCACCATCAGCATATTGTATCACAAAAATAAAAGAATTCGTTATTGGATCTATTGAATAAGGTAATTAATATATATATTATATTGGAATGAAAATATATATATAAAAATTGGAAAGAAATAAATATTTACTTTGAGATATTCCAAATATTTGAATTATTCGTTCGTTAAAATCTCTACGTAAATGTAATTTTAACTAAAAAAAAAAAAAAAAAAGAAAGTATATAAAACATCATGCATACATACATATAAATAAATAAATATAATATTTATATTTATATGCGAAACAAAAAATAAGCAACCAATAATCAATCATAAATTCAATTATACACTAAAACAAATAAGACAAATTACCTCAATAAGAAACTTCTTTTCTAATTCATTATCAAAGATCAAATTATTTTTAATATTTTTAGTCAAGACTCTTTTTCCAGTTTCTTTCCAATATCTTAAATTATTATCATCATTATCATCAACAAATTCTTCAGAAGGAACCAATTTAATATAATGTAATTTGACTATATCATTGATCCATTTCAAACTTTCAACCATTATAATTTAATTAATTAATTAATTAATTAAAGATTATTTAAGGGGTAAAGTTGTTTTTTATAAGTTGTTTTTTTTTTAGGAAAATGAATAAAAAAAAAAAAACTAAATAATAAAGATATGGTAGTGAAATATATAAATATTTTTTTTATGTATATTACTAAATTTGTATTTTTTGTGAGAAAGATGGACTATGAAATAACCATAAAAAGATAATGTTTTAGAGAAAAAATTAAATCTGTCGTGGATTTATTATTAATTAAATACTTTTGATTAAATGAAAATGTATTGTTAAAGAATTACGTGAGTATATAATAAATTTCATTGTTTTAGGTAACCCACATATACACCAGTTAAAAAAAATCCTACAAATTTAAAGTTAGAATTTAGTACAACAAAATTTATCTCTTTTTTTTTAAAAAAAAATAAAAAAAAAATATCAAAGAAATGTAATATATTTAATATATTTAATTGAAAGTTACACTGTAGTTCTATATTTGGGTCATCTGAGTCCGTAACTCAAGCAATTGTAATCTGGGATTACAACTTGTTTGGGTTGTAAAAGTAAAGTTAAAATTCCATTTTAAGCGATTTTATTTCATCTTTTATTTCGCTACTGAGTATCAATCTGAAATAATGGATAACCATAATTGGATAAATAACCTTTTGAAACGAAATAACTCCTTATATAGTTGGTATTCTGAATGATCAAGTTTCAAAATCACTAACCTTCTTAAATAACAAAGAAAATTTTTTTTTTTTTTTTTTTTAAAAAAAAAAAAAATCCATTTTAATAATGAACATTTTTTGACACAGTGTGATAAAATCATCCCTGATTTTCCTTTTATATCCTTCATATCGTGATTCGAATTTTCAAGGGTTTTTTTTTTTTTTGTGTTTCATTAAATCATTTATAAGTTTCCTAAAAGCAAAATGTTAATTTGTCATCATCCATTATTATAATAATATGAATAAACAAAATATAAACAAAATCTTAATTATTAATTAGAAGATCAGTACTACCATATTTCTACGAATGTATCTTAGAAGATAAATAAATGTAAGGTAACGAAAGTAAATGATTATTATGCATTAAATATATATACATTTGGCTTGATTCGTAAGAAAATGAATTAAAATATTGTTTTCCCTTATTTATTTTACAATTGATTTTTTTTTCTTTTTTATCGTACAATATGATGATCCGTTGTGGAACATGAATTCTTGAAATTGTTTGGGAAATTTCGTGAAATGATCGATTCGAACTTTGAAAAAAATAAATAAAACGTGAACTGTTTTAAATAATAATAATAATAATAATAAATATATATATATTACTATAATTAAATTATTCCTATAATTAAAATCGTTATAATAATAATAAAAATTTTTTGTACGCCTTCAAGACTTCAATCGATTCAAATTCGTCTTCATAGTATATATACCTCCATAGTCCCTAATTAGTTTCATCATCTTTAATTAGTTTTAAATTCATATCTTTTTAAAATTTCTTTTTCTTTAAATCTTTGACCAATCTCTTCAAATTTTTCTTTATCCCCTCCATTTATACATTGAAATCCTATTTTTATTCCAACTTTTTCATATTTTTCAAAATTAATTAAAAAATTTTCTAATTCTTCACTATTAAAATTCCATTTTCCTTTTAAATTAATTTCTTTTAAATTATTTAATACTCTTAAAGATAATAAATCAAAAAAAGGGTTTGCTTCTAAAATTTCATTATTCATAGTTTCAAGTTGAAGAAAATTTATATTAACGCATGAATTTAATAATAATTCTATATTATTTAATTCATTATTTGTTACCCATAAATTTAAATCTTCTATTAAAGGACAATATTCTATAAGAGAATTAATATAATTTTTAACAAAACTAACATCTTTAATAAAATTTAAATTAATTCTAATTCTTTTTAAACTAAATTTCGTTTGTTTTAAAAAAGAAATTAAAGAATCAAATAAATTTATACCTGATAAAGTAATTTCTAATATTTCTAAAGATGGTAATTCAATAGAATTTAATGTTATTAAATCTTTATTAATAAAAGTATTATCTTTTCCTAAATCTATTGATAAATATTTTAAATTTATCAAAAGAGTATTAATGATTAAAGATGTTAAATCTTCTTCTTTAAATTGTAAAGAAATTAAAGTATTTGATAAAGATTTTAAAGAATTTGATAAATATGATAAATTAAAATTTTCTTCTTTAAATTCATAATCATAAGAGATGAATTTAATTTTTTTTAAATTTTTTTGTTTAGATATAAAAGTTGATAAACCAAAATTATCATAATCCGGATAATTAAAATAAATGGAAATTATTAATTCTGATATATCATTAGAAATTTTTGATAATTGAATAAAAATTTCTTTTGATATTCTAGTTGAACATTCTAATCTTGTTATAGATTTAAAATTTGATAAATATTCAACATTATTATAAAATGTTGATAATGATAAATCATTAGGTAAAATAAAATATTCAATTTTTGATAAATTATTTAAAAATAATTTCCATAATTCTTCAATTAAAAAATGTTGATTAAAATGATAATGAAAATTATTATTTTCTTTTAATATATTATTAGCTATTTTAATTATTAAATTTTGTGATAAAATTTGACAATATGATATATAATTATACATTGGTTGTTTTTTAATAATATATGATTTTGTTATATCTTTAATTATAAGTGATTCTTTAATGGGTTTAGGAAGTGATAAAAGTATTGTATGAGATATTGGTTTCCAAAATTTTTTTGAATAAAATGTATATTTCCATGGATAATATCTCCAAAGAATTGATACTGCTATTTTTGACCAATTATGATTGATTTGTAAACAAGAATATAAATGATTTGGATTTTCTGATAAATTTTCCAAAATATTTGAAATACAATCTACGTTAAGATTTGAAACCATGTTTTTATTTTTTATTTTTATTTTTTTAAAAAAAAAATGAAAATGAAAATGAAAGGTGAAGATGAAGATGAAATGGGGAAGTTATATATATATATATTATTGTTATTATTATTTTTATTATTTTTATTATTTTTTATTTTTGCATCGAAAAGAATTAAAAATTTTTTTTTCATTAATTATAATCTGATCGTGTTACTTCAAAAAATTATCAAATAATTAAATTTTTATTTATTTTATTTCCGTTAATATAATAAATATCAATCAAAAAATTTGATTGGCGAAACTTTCACACGAATCAAGGGATATTAGGTAAATACATACACAGAATATGAGACAATATATAGAAATACGCAAAAACAATAAACAGTACTGTAGATGATAATCTTGGATAAAATATCTAGCGGATCATCCGTATATCAGGGTAGTATATAAACTGTACCATTATATAATTTAAAATACACATTACACAATTAAACAATTTATTATATATATACAAATATGTATAAAAAAAGAAAAAAAATTCCGAAATATTTCCAAGTTATTTTAATTGATGATGTTAAATCGGAAAAATTCTAATTTTGATATTTCCTTTCTCCGAAGTAATCTCTACTAGGGGTTTTTTTTCAAATTATCGTCCCGCAATAATAATAAACCTTTTTTTTTTTTTTTTTTTTTTTTGTAAAAATATTTCGGAAATCTCCACATACGATAATTGTATGTTATTAAACGAGCGGTCTAGCCCTCTTCAAATAATAATATTGTGTGTACCAATATAAATATAATGTTGATCAACATATCTTTGCTGCGTCAAAATTTAAGTAATAGTATACACAGTATAAATTTACAAAAATTAAATTATGATTGTAATAATTGTTTCTAATATTTTTACCAAAATATTTATATATTTATCGCTTAACCGGGGCCGAGTTGGCAATATTAAAATTAATGTAGTACAGTAGGTTTCATAATATGATTGAAACCTACTAATGTTGGTAGGAATTATGCAATTCTGCTCATCAGATTTATAGCGTTAGAGTTATTTGGATCTTAATGTTTTTTTTTCATTTTCAACTCTAAAAAACTTTTCTTTCAACCTTGCAAGTTTTAAAAATACTAACTATATTTAATGACTAATTCGAATTTTGTTAGGTATAACAAACTTCTGTGTAGAAATTCGCTTTTTTAATTCCAATCCTTAGTGTATTCGTTGAATGATCCATTGGCGTTTCCGAAAAATCTTTTTAGAATGTTGAGTTACGATCGATTCATAAAACCTTAAAAAGAAAAATTATAATATTCAACTATACAATCATGTGATTTCATCATCATATGATCTTTCAACCGATAATAGGTTAATATTTATTATGTGGAACTGTCCTCAACGCTCAATGCAATTGTCATATTCCATCTTAACAGTTACCAATAATTTTTAGGAATCTAATTAATATATTTGTATTAATTTATTTAATTTCCATAGGAAAATAAATGTGAATTTTGAAAATTTGCGGAAATTCCGAAATTTCGTGGTGCACAGAACAAGGTCATCACGTGATATTAAGTATTATCCTAATAAGCCAGGATAATTAATATTTGCGATTAATTGATTTATCACAAATCACAATAATCTTCTTTATTTAAAAGTACAAGTACCCATTGTAACAAAAATTAAAATAAAATTTTATATACATATAACGATAATGTTATTAGCAACAGATTAAATAGGAACTTTCCCTTCAAAACTCTTGTCTTTATTTCCATACCATAAACAATATATAGACATGCTAACCAAAAGAGTTTTTTCTATATCTCAATTAATACAATTATTTTAATAATGATTACTCCGCTTTTAATTCACCTATTAGTACAATTATTAATCATTTAGTTTACCTTGCAGAATACAGTAGTTTCAGAATCTTGAACAGCACATTTTCATCAACTGGATTGATTCGCCATATATTAAATGGAGTTTCTATTCACTGTAAATAATTTGAAGCCATTAATAAGGTTTTCAGTCCTGAATAGAAAACATAAAACACACAATTTATATCTTTCTTGATATTCCCAAATTTGCTAACTATTAAGGGCGTAGAAATTGTATATGCAATTTATAGTCAAAAAAAAAAAAAAAAAGACCTTGTTAAAGCTCTTAAAGGAATAGATGGTCATAAACGCAATCAATTAATTATTTTCTGATGTACATATTTTATTTTATTATGCGTATAATTTTGGTTAATAATATTGATCCGATTTAGATTAAATTTCCAAATTTCACATTGCTTTATTTCTTTACGATCGCAATTTATCACTTTATTCGGTAAAAGGATTTAATTTTTACGATATGTTTATCATTGAATAGATAATAAACATTGTAACATATTAGATAATATCAGATATATCTTGATATAGACAGAAAATATGTTACAGTCAAAATTATTTTTATAATAATATATTTCATCATATTAAAATGCATGAATACCTAAATCAAGTCACATGATTTTTACAGATTCGGGATAAAATATCCGATTCGGACGAATATTCGACATGATCGACGTCAAAAAATATTATACTGTAGATCTTTCAAGATCAACTCATGTATTTAATGTAACAAGTGGTTTTTAATTACTAATCAAGAAACTTATATGAATAATCAAAGTATAATTCGGGACTACTGTTGTTTATTTTCTATATTCGATTTTTTTTCGCAAAAGTTCATTCATTATTCATCCACGATAGTAAGAGCGCATTATATTTGTAATCATTATCATGTGCGATTATTAATCAAGTCAATTCGTAAAGTATAAAGGGAAGTGAAATCTCTCTTCAATTCATTAAATTTTTAATTCATTATCTTCAACTTACTAAATTCATCATGAGTAGCTCATCATTTCATACCGTAACTATTGCTGGAGGCACGGGTACCTTGGGTTATTATGTTTCTGAAGCCTTTTTGAATGACGGATCTTATAAAGTAAAAATTCTTCGTAAGAAACCAGAAAACGAAAATGAGAAAGCTAATCTATTAGCTAGTAAGGGCGCAGAAATTGTATATGCGGATTATAATCAAAAAGATGATCTTCTTAAAGCTCTTAAAGGAACCGATGTTTTTGTCAGCACTCTCAGCGGCAGCAGCGACCTTTACGATATTCAATGTCAATTTTTGGAAGCTGCTAAAGAAGTCGGTGTGAAGAGATTTATTCCATCTGAATTTGGTGGCGAATATAAGTGCGTTTTTTTTTATCTCAGTTTTCGTTTTTGTTTTTTTTTAAAAAAAATGTTGATAGAGTTATATAATTATAATAATATATATATATATATATATTTTTTTTTTTTTTGTAATGAAGGCTTGGAACTCATGTATTCACGGATCAAAAAGCTAAATTTCGAGAAGAACTAGAAAAAAGTGGACTCGAGTACACATACATTTACAATGGGTTATTTCAAGAATACTTTGCCTATTTTGGCTTTGATATTAAGAATAAAGAAGTTACGTTCTACACGGATGGAAATGCAAAAATATCATCAACTTGTATGCCTGATATTGCCAAATATACCGTTGAGTCACTTAAAATTCCAGAGGCTCGTAACGCTACTATTAGAGTTGCTGGTGCGACTTTGTCAATTAATGAATATCTTCAAAAATTTGAAGAAGCTACTGGTAAGTGACTATCTTAGTTCTAAACACAATCTTTAATACAATAACTAATTCATTATCATGTACTGTATGAAGGTTCAAAGTGGAAGATTATTGAAGATAAAGAAGTACGACATCGATTCCAAAACCAAATTGATCCAATTCCCTCATTATTTGATGATTTCAAGGTTGTAGCTATTGAAAATGGAGTGTTCGAAAAGAATGATAACAAAAAATTCAGCTTCACTCCTCGTCCCGTCACCGAGGCTATCAACGCGCTTGTGAAACAAGCACAATAGACCATCTTTCATATATAGCTATTACATTATCAGTTATTGTTTTTAATTATAGTTAATTAATCAAACAATTTATTTATCTTTAATGGATATATCGATTTGTTTTTATAATGCACATATTTTAGTTCATAAAGTGTAATTGTTGATAAAATATATTTTTTAATTAATAAAAGAAGAGACGATTTATTTTATTAAATATTGGACCGATCTGATCCGTCACAACTTTCGTACTTTTCTCATATTTCTCCATTAAATAATAATAATTTAAAATCAATTCACTCTTATCTCGTGAAATGAGAACTATTTTTCATTTGCGAAGTAAAGTCGCGTGAGCCACGCGACGTGACTTTATATTTAAAGACGTGAAATCGTGAATCTTAGTAAAAGTTTCCCCGTTTGGTTAATTTAAATATCCTATACTCGAATAAAATTGGACAGGCGCAGGATTTTTAAGAAATTCAACATATCAAATATGTTTAATAAGACAGCTTATTACATCGTTATGTTACTGTACATAAGAAAAAAAACACGAGTAGGCTAAGAATAGATTGCCAAAGTGACTCTGTGTTCCAATATGGAATTAATTTTTTATTTTAATGGATCAACTTAAGTATTTGTATACATTATAATTAACTTTATACAGTCAACTTTTATTATAAACGAATTTTGATATAACGAATCACGTGATGTAAGCCAATAGTATTCTCCTCAATATAGTGAACCAACCAATTAAATTCTTCAAATTCTTCGTTAGTAAAATTATAACGAATTTGAGGTGTAGGACGGCTACTTCGTTATTGGAATAATCACAGGGTCGTGGGACCATAGTAAAAATTCACAAATAGGGGGTATTGTATTGTGATGATATAATATAGGGGGTGGAGACGACTGTATATTCGCTATTCTAACATTACAGTAGTAATACATTAAGAAAAAATTAATTCTAGGAAAATATTCCAAGTATAATTGCACTAAAAGAGTGTGCGATTTGTAATTTCCTATGATGTCTACTCCACCATTTCCATTTGATCAGAAGATTCGGCAGCAATTCTTCTAAAAATATTACATACGTTTAAAAAGAAAAATCACAGAAAAGTAATTTAGTTTAAATAGATAATTACCAAGTATGATATCCCTGAAATCTTCTATTAATAAGAATAATTCGTTTTTAGGGAAGAATAAGAATTTTATTGTGATATTCTTATCTTCCCTAAAATAATTGGTTGGTGTATATTTAATTTCATTTTGATTTAGTGCAAATTTCTGTGATTTTTGAGAAGAAAGGGGGGGGTTTTTACGAGACTTTTTCACACCCTATATGTACGAAAATTAATGCTGACGCGTTGACGCGATGAGCCCCCTACTTCTTGTCATTGCCTCATTGTTTGCTTTGATTCCTTAAGTAGTAAACCGCTATAACCACTATCCACTATCCGAATCGTAATTTAGCTATAATGAAAGTTCCTAAAAAGCCGATACAAAGAATAATTTATTTTTAACTAATAATATTCGGTTTACATCGTAGACGAAAACTTCTTTTAAGAAATTCACACAAATTATGTTGCATAATATAAATATACACGCTTTTTGGTGTTCTGCGTGTTTTGCAAAGTATCAGGCTCGGCCCTCCTCGTGTTTTTAACTTGGCCTGCAACTCCCCCTGAGCTGATCGAGGTAGTCAGGTGGTGATATACCCGATATACCTAAACTTTTGAAAAGCTTTTCCTGATCTGGTAAACTTTTGATCAACGAATTTTTCGTTCAATACATCTCGCCCCCTTTATCAATCGTTAGTTTTTTTTATTCATGTAGTAAAGAATTTTTATCAGACGAACTTTGGATAATTGAACATACATATATGGTAATTTACTCAGAAAAAAGAAAATGTTATATTATATAGTTATTGTCTAAAATACAAAGCATATTATCTAAGCATACAATTGACAAGTTCTTTCATGGTAATGATTTCCATGTCTTCTAATTTGATTGAAATCAGCCAAGCACCTGTAATGTAAAAAGAATAAAGAGTGAATCTTAGATGAAGTAATAGCAAAGAAATCTGGTTTAAAATTTTTTTTTTAAAAAATAAATAAAAGCTACTTACAACCAACAAAATTCATGTCTACAATTTTGAACTCTACAAGTCATATGATTGCAACCTCCATTTTTAGTAATTCTAACCCCGCATTTTGGACATTTTTTAGTTTCTCGGTCAAGTAAATCTTGAGTAGCCACGTCTTCACCTTTCTTTGCTTCGTTATATTGTTCGCAAGTAAGAGCATCATGCCACGGAATGTCGTGAGTGTAACATGATTTTTCTCCACATGCTTTACATGTCATTATAGGTTCCTTATCTAATATTGAGAAAAAAAAAGTGAATTTCTTTCCTACCTCCAAAAACTTAAAGAGAGCGAGCGAGTTATAATACTTACCACCACCAGAGTGGATTTGACCGGAACCACAACCAGCATTTTTACACCACCTGAAATCCGGCATATTACTTAAAGCTTGTTTCAATGCTAAACCGTCGTATCTATTAATAAATTGTTTTTTTTAGAAAAGTTACTTTTAAATTCTTTCTCAAAGTGCATATAGCTTACCGTTCAAATAGATCATTATTGACAATTCTTTGAACATCATCATGTTCAATTAGGAAACCACAATCATTACCAAAAGGACAAAGGATACCTTCAACATCACCTTTAGTATTTAATTGTGTTTCAACGTGTTGAGCAACACACCCTTTACAAATATCATTTGGATGTGAACAATTTTTTGTTATTTTTTCAAATTGGTTTACACTCAAAGTTTCCACACAAATCATACAATCCCTTGTTTGAGAAGTAGAAGAAGAAGTAGAACTAGAAGGTAAAGTATCAACTAATGAAGTAATAGGTTATAGAAAAGATTATTATTTGAGGTTCGTATTTATACGTTGTATAAGAAAATTCATTTGAGTTTCATGATAGTTTTCATAATGATTATTACTCACTTTCATTTTCGTTATCATCATCATCATCATCATCATCAGTATCATCATCATCGTTTTCTTTCACATTTTTATATTTTTTACGTTTCATATAATCAGAAGTTACAGTAAAGTGATATTTGCCATTAGAATTTAAAGACGAACTTGAAGTAGTAGTATAAGTATAAGGAGAAGAAGAATTTTCTTTTTTATAAGAAGGATGAGAAGTTGATGTAGTTGTATAACTATACATTATTTCTTCCTTTAAATTTAGTAGAAAGAGAGTAGCAGCTAAAAAACAAAAATTAGGTTAAAAGCTGACGCATTTATATTGATTTTGTTAAACAAAACGCACAATGAAAATCAAATTTTTGGTATGATATACTAGGAAAAGAAATAATGAAATTATTTACAGTAAGTGCTACCAGTGTTACACACAGCGGTATAGAATAATATAATCATATAAGTAATTTATAGAATATAATAAAGTATTATATAAGTAATAAATAAAATGCAATAATAGCTAGCTATTTAATTATAGCCAAATTTAATATAGGTTGACTTGAAAAAAAGTATGAAAATAAAAAAAATCCATAGTTTAAGTCAAAATAAAAAATTATGGTTTAAACTTTAAAAGCTATTCTAAAAAAAAAAATATATTATTATTATTAGTAATATTTTTTTTTAATATTTTTATAATAAAACAAAAATTTTCTTTGATTTTTTATAGTATTAAAAAAAATTTTATAAAAATTAAAATATTGATTTTATAGTTACTATTCACATATATTTATATTTTATTATAAGATAATATAAATAAATCAATTATTTAAAAATGAATAGAATATATAATAATTAAATAATATAATTTTAAATTTTTTTTATTTTAGTTTAATTACATTATTATATCAATGTAATAATTACAGTTTTACATTTGGTAAATATTAATTTAAATTAATTAGAGTAGTTACAGCAAATCAGATTATCAGATTTAATAATCTGATTAGAATTTTTTTAAAAAAAATATTTAATTTTAAATTTTTATTTACCTATTATTTATTATTTTTATATTTTGTAGAAAATTCTGAAATAGCTTTGAAAATTTTGGTAAAATAGATTTTGACTTATTAAAATTAACATTAAAGAAATATTACTAACATTTTTTTTTTCTTTTTATTTTAGAATACTATGAATCCAGACTTAAGATATTAGAGTAAAAAAGATTTATTTTATATAAATTACATTAAAAAATATGCTAATATTTCTTTAATACTTTTTTTTTACTTTTAAAATAATAGACTTTTAAATGGATCTAAATTTAAAAAAATATATATTTTAAAGATAAAAAAGAATTGGTTTATATAAATTACATTAAAAAAATATACTAATATTTCTTTAATACTTTTTTTTTTTACTTTTAAAATACTAAACTTTTGAATAAACTAAATTTAAAATATATTAGAATAAAGAAGTATTTTTTTATATGAATTGTATTAAAAAAATATACCAACATTTTTTTAATGCTTTTTTTTTTTACTTTTAGAATGTCAAATTCTTAGACAAATTAAATATCAGATATATTAGAGTAAAGTAAGATTTTTTTATATAAATTATATTAACAAAATATGTTAATATTTCCTTTAATTTTTTTTTTTTACTTTTAAAATATTAGAATCTTAGATAAACCAAAACTTAAGTTATATAAGAACTAAGAAAAAGATATATTAAAGAAATATACTAATATTTTTTTTTTAATAATTTCTTATTTGTTTTTAGAATATTAAATTTTTAAACTTTTTGTAAAAAAATTAATAAATATTTTTGATCTTTTATTATTATTAAACTATACAAATTTAATTTATTGGTTTTCATAATATAAAAATTTTAAAAATAACTGGCAATTTGATTTTTAATTTTTTTTCAAAAAATTTATATATAAAATTCATATAAAATTAATCCAGTTAGTTTATAAAAACTAATTTTTTTACTTTATATCACCTTATTAGAAATAGTTTTTTTATATATATAAAAAAATAATTAAAAATAAATATAAAAGTATAATATTACAATTCAAGTAATTAGTCCATATAGTCATAGAAAATTTGCTTTTATATAGCATTTCAATTAGATATTCTTAAAAATTCTATATAAGATTTAGTATGCTGTTGAATTGATATTTTCTAATTTTGGATTATTAGTAAAAGTATAGGTTAAATATATATTAGTAATTATTAATTACTTAAGAGTATAATCTATCAAATCATATGATTATATGAAAATCATAGTAAAAATTGTCAAATTAAACTTTACGTAATACAAAAAAAATTTTCAATTTATAAAATCTGAACAAAACTTTGTTCTTAGCTTTTTAAAGATAAAAAGTATCAAATAATATAGTTTTAAGTATAAGTTATTAATAAGATTAACCTAAAAAGTCACAGAGAATACATAAAAATTTGCAAATTTTTTAAGATAAGTTGCGAATTATGCAAGTAATATATACTTTAAATTAATTTTAAATTTGTAAAACTTTGTAAGTTAATAATATAATTACTTGGCAAGCTATATTGCAAAAATTATAAAGTATTATTTAATAAAATAAAAATTTTATTAATATCATTTGATTTTTTTTAGTGTCTATATATTTTTTATATTAACATTCAAATACAAAATACCAAATACTTTAGAAAAGCAATAATTTTTAAATTATTATAATTTTATAATGGAATAAAAAAGCAAATCAAGAAGTTTCAATATATAAAATTATAATAATATGATAGAAATTTATAATAATATTAATTTTTTTAATATTTAAAATAAAATTGTAATTTTTTTTTGTTTATTTGTATATATTATTTCATAAAAACTAATAATTAATTAGAATTTTTTAATAAATAGTAAGAGTGAATATTTATCTTTTATTTAAATAGAATTTTAAGAAAATCCATTAGGTGGTTAATAAAATATTAAATTTTTTTGTAAATTTCATTATTTTTTTTGTTTAATTTTGTAGTCATGTGATCTTAATAAATAATTAACATAAATTTACCTATAAACTTTATATTTTTTATATATGGGGGTAAACCCTATCTTTAAATAACTATTTCATATATTTCGTTCAAAAATCAGAATTAGAAAAATAGAAATTTGAATCTGTGAAAACTATTGCATTAGAATAAGTCAAATTTAGACTATCAATAAAACAGTTGGAAAAGATGAAATAATGTTAAAGAAAAGTAATACAGTCTATTACTTACTTACTAATGCAAAATAAGAAAAAGATATGAAGAATCAGAAGAGAGCTACAGACCTTATATTTAGTCCAAATCTTCATAAAATCTGAAAAGTTATTATCATAAAGAATAAATCAGTTTTATATTATCTCAATAAAGAATATGCATCATCTTGCAAATTTATATGAGAAGAACTGAACTCATATTAATAGCTAATTCAGAAAAGATTAGTTATTTACTTTAAAGCATATTATTTATACATATTATTTATACTTTTAATAATAAGATAACTTAAATTAAAGGTTATGTTAAGAAGTATGATAATTAATATTTAGAAAAGATTGGATGAATAAATGGTCATGATATATATTTTTAATTTTGTAAAAATAGTACACATCAGTAAAAATATTCACTAAAATATATCATGAAAAAATTTGAATGGTATCCTTTATATCATCACATTCAAGAACATAAATATCAATATATTTTTAAGGATTTGTTAAATAAGAAATTTTCACTATGTAGACTAAGTTTTTAGATGAATTACACTTGGATAAATATAATAAGAAATTGCATCTTGCATTCAAATTTCAGAATCCTTAATACAGTCATCACTAGATATAACGAACATTTTATTCCAGAGAATTTAGTTTGGTATAGAATGAATTCATTATATAATATACTGAACTTCTGGTAATTTTAGCCAAATTTATAGTACTGATCAGAATTATAATTTCGCTTAATATAAATTTTCAAAAAAGGTTATATATTAATTACTAATAATTTTAGCCAGTACTATAAATTCGGCCTGAGTTAATATATAGTCATATAACTGTTCATTATAGAAAATAAAAATTAATATATGATTTATATATTTGGGTTATTAAAATAGGTTTGATATATAGTATATAGCATTTCATTATGGAAATTTGATATAACCAATATAATTAATTATAAAAAATTTAGTTCTGGAAACTTTGATTCAATATAACAAGTTTTTGGTATATATAATTTTATTATAACCAGTGGCGACTGTACTATTATTACAATAGTTTATATTATCAGAAGAATGAAAATTTGAAAACACAAAAAATGCATGATTAGAAAAAGCAGGATATATGTAAGGATTAAGATATATATCTTATTAAAATATCCTATATTACTGATTTTTTTTCTTACATCAGATATATATTAATTAAGAAAGAGTTCTTGGATATATAGGTTTAAAGATGATCATTATCATACAATTTATTACAATTAATCAGGAAAATTCTGGTAAATTGTAGTTTTTTTTTATTCAATTTAGTAAAAACAAAAAATTTTATATTTTCACAAAAAAAGCTAAATGGTACTGTTTCTTTAAAATTAACCAAAATTAATAATTTAATTATTATAAAATGATATAAAAATATTGGTTAATTATTTATTACATATTATAGAATTTAATAAAATTACTTTAAAATTAAACAAAATTATTTTAAAATTAGTAAGAATTTAACTTAAATTATCAAATAAAAATGGAAAATTGACTATATTTGCAATATTAAATTTTATACTATTATCATAAATATATACTAATATAAAAGCAATTTAATGATAACTCATTATTGTTATTTTTTACATAAGAAATATATTACAATAATCCATAAAGTATAAACTAATATAAAAGAATTTAGTAATATTTAATAATATTTAATAATTCTTTCTATTTTTTTTTCAGATTCTTTTGATTATAATTGTAATTAATATCACTCTTTGCTTTTAAACTTCTTTCAGCAATAATATTATTTTTGGATCTTTATACTATTTTTAATAGTACTTGTAATTGTGAATTGTCTACTTTAGAATCTTATAAAATTAATAAATTATTTCAAATTATCAAATTAGTAATATTTTTTTCAAAAAATTTGTAATTATCAAAATCATTATCATTCTTACTCTTTGATTTAAAATTTCTTTTTGGGACACCACCATATGTTAATATTAATTAAGCTGACCATTGTAATGAATCTAATTGTAAAATTTATTAAATAAAAGAATTTATTAACAATTATTTGAATTTTTATTGTATTGGTAGTTAGTCAAAATCTTTTGTCTTGAATAATTGTCATGTGATAATTTTATTTAATATGTTAGTTATAAATCATCATCTATTAATGAAATTTAACAAGAATATTTTGAATTTCTCTAAAATTTATAATAAAAATATTACAATTATCTATATGTCTATTCTTATCATTATTCCTACTATTTGCACTTGAAATATATACTTTTGATAATAACAATGATGTTTATTATACTTCTTATTCTTGAATAGATTTAACTTTAAAATTATTAAAATCACAAAAAAATATAAGAAAATTATTTCTGATTTTTCTAAAATATAAATTATTTAAATTTTGTTCAATTTGATTAGATTTTTCATCATGATCAGATAAAACAGGTCTATTATTCCCTACTTCTGAAGTTCCATCTTTAGTAGTCCATTAAATAGCATTAAGTAATACATCTTTTTTCAAACTTGGTCTATTACTACCTAGAAATGCATTTTCTTATTTTCTGAAAAATATTCTTTTACATATTTATTTATTATATGTAAAAGTTCTGTTACCTAAAATAATAAATAAAACTTAATAAATATATATGTAATTAATATATTTATATATATTATTTAACTTACTTTATCTGATCTCCAAGATAACTTATAAATTTTGATAAGTTTATGTTCTATAGAAGCGTTAGGATCATTTTTTAGATTACTTTTCTCTAAAAATTGGTAGTCATTTTTGCTCAATATTTCATTCACATCCTCAAGTCCAAATTCTTTTAGCTATTCTCAATAAATCAGATTATTTATCATTGATAATGCTCCTTTTGATATTCATTCCCTTTTCTGCAATTATAAAATATATAAATAATATCAATTGGAAAAAATGGAATGAAAAAAAAAATTTATAAAAATTTGCAAAATAAAATTTATCTTAGACAATCGATTGGTTATATATCCAATCAGTTTTTTTTGCTTTTTTGATTATTATCAAGCTGTTCAGTTTTCAATTTACATTTTTTATTTTTATAATAATCTGATAGTATATCTCAAATTATTTTTAATATAACATTAAATTCATTTTGTTTAAGAATTTATAAAACTTGGAATAAATTTTTGCTCTAACTGCAGCATGATAATGCTAAATTTCTTTAAAAACTTATTAAATTTAGTACTATGCAGTAAAATTTTTATTTCATTCTATTATAAAATAAAATTAAACAAGTGAAAGTTAAATAAATAAATAAATTAAATAATAATAAAATATATTAAAATAAAACAAATTCTAATTTATTTTTAGTATTCTTTAATAAATTATTTTTGTACTTCTATATATACTAATTGTTCATTATCTTCTTCTGAATAAGAGTCTTTATATTCTGAATTTATTTTCATATCACTTTTTTCATTAGATTCATATTCATGATTATGATCTTTAATCATTCTTTTATTTAATTGATCTTTAATTAATTGATCTTTCTGAGAAATTTAAGATTATATAAATAAACTTAAAGCATGAATTTCTGCCAAAATATAGTTGAAACTAATTTTTATTTGCTCTTACATATTTATCATTCCATTTTCAAATCTTGATATACATTCTTATATACATAAAAATAATAATACTTAATAGTAAAATTGTATATTAATTTAACAAAATTAAAATAACATTATACTTTTATATAAATCTACATTTGTACTTTTACTATAAACACGAATTCTGTTATTTTTCATTAAATCTTCTTATGAATATAAATATCAGTAATTTGCTAAAGAATAGGTAAATTATCTGTCACGTATAGAGGTTTTCTGAGTATTTGGATAATCAACAAATGATAAAGAATAAAGTGATGTACATACGATTAAAGAATTTTGTTTTAAAGATATTATGAAAAAAATTGTTATAAAATTAAACTACAAATGAAATGTAAAATTTATCTTAAAAAAAAAAGTAAATAAAACAAAATTTTATTATAGTTTTTATTATTTAAATATTATCCAAATAATTGTTTTTTGGCACTTCTCGTAATTAATTTGATTAATTATATGATTATATGAAATTTAGTTTAATTTTTAAAATAAAGTATAATGCACATTAGCTATATATATATATATATTTTTATCTTCTATAGTATACTTCCCTGTGAAATAGAATTTTTTGAATTATGACTAATGTAACATAATGATATAATTTAACATAATTTATATATTTTATTAGTAAAAATTATAATTAATATAATTGATTTTGCCATAATGAAATATTTTGACAATGGAATTTTAATTTTACTAAAAAGTATACTACTGTATAGTTCCAAAATTAAGCACACTTTTTTTGTTATAGGGATGCTTAATTTCGGTGTATAATTTTTTTAAAAAAATCATATTTATATTAATTTTGTATTTAGGATATCTTGTGATCCGGTGATTAGAAATTAATGTAATTTAGCTCATTGGATTCGTCTCAATGAGAGGAATCCAATGGTAGTTATTTTATATCTCTAGGATAAATATTGGCCGAGATATCATAAATTTATTATCAAAAGAGTGCTTATTTTCGGGTTATTTCTTATATGTAGAGATGCTTATTTTTGGGTAATGCTTAATTTCGGAACTATATGGTATATAGAGTTTGAATTTGATAATTCTACAATTTTATTATAATAATTAAAAGTTAGCAAAAAGTTTGTTTTATAATATAATTTAACTAATTTTCAAAAATAGATAATAAATATACTATTATTTAAAATAAATTTAAATATTTTAGAATTACATATACTTGTCATACAAAATATTAGAATTGATTTATTTTTTTATATTAAATATATTTTTTCTTTATTAACGTAAAATTTATGTAATTTTTAATTATTGTTTTTTTTTATCAAATCTTAAAAATTAATTAAAGTTTATAATAATTAATATATAATCTTCAATTAATGTAATTGTCTAATTTCAAAACTGATTTGAACAAAAAATAGAAAATTTACTATAAAATAATAATAATATCATTCAAAATTTATAAAATTGAAAAAATTGTAAAAAAATGTTAAATATTAAAAAATGCTTCAGAACAAGATGTTTAATATAATGCAATTGCAATATTTGTAACAGAAAATATATTAATCTAAGAATCAAAAATGAAATTTATTATATTAAAATATTGATATAAATATATCTGTTATTGAAAATAATCCTATGATTAAATCATCCCACTTATTTATTAATGAAGGATCATTATTTTCATTCATTAATAAAGTATTATCTATTGAATCCAAGAAAATATATCATAATTAGAAAATTTAGCAATACTTTTTTTAAAAATAAGAAAACAAAATAAAAACAATGCATTTTGGAAATGTAATATTCAAATGCAAAATAAAAATGATGATAGTGATAATAATGATAATTATTTAGATAAAAAAATAAATTAAGAAGATAGAAAAACTGATAATTATATAACACTGGTCAAAAACTGATCTATCTTACAGATATCTTATAAATATCGGGTACCCAAAATGTAGAAAATCTGCTATATATCGGGTACCCAATATGTATACTATAGAATTAAAAAATACAATTTATTAATTATCTTGCTATCCAGTGATCATAAAAAGATAAAATATAGCTCATTCAATTCGTCTCACTGAGACGTATTGAAAGGTACTAATTTCGCATTTCTAGATGCGATAGATGCTGAGATATTTGATAAATTGGCATTTTTTGTTTGTTTTTTTATGATTTATCAAATATCTCAGCATCTATCACACCTAGAAATGCGAAATTAGTACCTTTCGATACATCTCAGTGAGATGAATCGAATGAGCTATATTTCATCTTTTTATGATCACTGGATAGTGAGATAATTAATAAATTGTATTTTTTAATTCTATAGTATACATATTGGGTACCTGATGTATAGCAGATTTTCTGCATTTTGGGTACCCAATATTTATGAGATATCTGTAAGTTATCTGTAAGATATCTGTAAGATAGATCAGTTTTTGACCAGTGTAAGTTTTAATGATAGTGATGATAGTGATAATAGTAATGATGATGATAATGATGATGGTAATAATAATGATAATGGTAATGATAATAATGGTGATGATAAAGAAACTAATAACTTTGAAGATTATTCTTCACCAAATTATGATTTTACAGATTATTTTAATGAAAATCTGCAAAATATTAATGAAAATTGAATTATTGTATTTATTTTAAAATTTTAAACTAGATTTTACTTATCAGATATTACAATTGATATATTAATTAAATTTGTAAAATATATTTTAAAAGAATTAGATTGTAATCAGTTTAAAAATTTTCCTATTTCTTTACACACTACAAGAAATAAATAGAATTAAAATAGAATCCCGAACAATCTATGTATAAGTCAGATGAAAATTTCAAAATTTACTATGATCAATAAGCAAACTATTTTCAACTCTGCTAAGTAAACTCTCATTATAACTTAAGAAAATTTGACTCTGCTAAGCAAACTGTTTTGTGACTTATATATATATTAAGTAAAATTTGTAGTTTCTCTATATTAAACTCAAAATTGCCATTTAAAACTTACTTTATAAGATTAAGTAAAGTTGTAGAGCAAATAAAATTACATGTAATATTCAAATTTCAAAAGTATATAATGAATAGTTAAGACTCACGATTAAATTTTGTACTCTGATTTTGCATTTTTAGCAGTTTCTTTATATTAAACTCAAAATCAGCATTCATAACCTATTTTTTGAGATTAATTAAAATATAATATTNAAATTTTAAAAGTANATAACAGTTAAAAAATGTTAAATTTTACTATAAAAAAATATCAAAAATTGTAAAAAAGTTACTAAGTAAAATAGATGCAACTTTTAATGATTGATGCAGAAATGGTATTATAAAAACAAGAATTTGGAAAAAGAAAAAAACTTATTTTTCCTTTTAACTTCTATATATCACTTTTGGTGTTATGCAATTAATAGTTACTTGGCATTTCATGCCAAGTAACTGTTGTATTTGCAATAAGTAATATGATTGGTGAAATTTTCTGAGCGCAGCTCAGCAAATTTTACTGATCATATTCTTATATAAATACATGTAAGGCATGATAGTGCCGCAGTTATGAGGTCACGTAGTGCTGAGTAACTGTTTTATTGGGCTTAGCCTTTATTAAACTTTTATTATGCATAGTAACTGGTTGTACTAACATAAATCATCAAATAGTAAATGTCCAATAAACATGTATACATTTTAGACTTTGTTATGTAAAAGTTTGTTATGTGATCATGTATAATTTTATTGCATAATCACATATAAAAATAGATTAATTTTTGTTATACTGTCACGTATAAAAATAGATTAGATTTTATTATACTATCACATATTAAATTTACATGTTAATTTTGTTTACGTGTCTTTAATTTTAAGGGNTATATTTTTAAAATATTTGANATCATATAACATATTTNNTATATTCCAAAATAAGTTTCTGCTATGCAAACACATTACTGAGTTATCAAATTTATATATCCTGCTATGTATATAAAATACTGACTATTTTAAATTTAACCCTTCAAATAAGTAAAAAAAAATCTCACTAGAAGTAAAAATTTTCTATGTTCAATAAGCAAACTCAAATCCTACTTATTTATATATTGTTTGGGTCTTATTAAAATATTAATTTGTTATTTTTTCTGTATGTCCTTTATGTCATAAATTATATAATATAAAAGATGTTAAATAATATATAATTTATTAGCAAAAAGTATTGCCACCACTGCGTTTGCCGACGATACTCAGTAGTTTGGGGCTTCAAAAGACAACTTACAACACATAATAGATATATCAAACAAATTTTTTAATATAAATGACATTCATATCAACGGTAGTAAATCTTCTCTACTCGTTATTAATTCACATCTTCTGAAGAAGGAGCAGTTTATCATTATGGGACATAATCAAGAAGCGGTTAAAGTTACAGCTTTGGACCCTCGATTAAGTGAAAGAATCCTGAGAGTCTGGTTTACTTCAGGATCATCCACCCGATCAGACCTTTCTATTGGGAAAAAAGAAATCCGCAATATCATCAGTCTCATTAAGTTCAAAAAGCTTACGATAGGACAACTTATTTATGTTATCAATAGAGTCTTGATTTCATGTTTGACCTACAGACTACAAGTCTCTCTCCTGAACGACTCACAATTAGACAAACTTTTCTCTCCTATCCTCACAAGATGCAAACATGCTTTGAACTTATCCCGAACTTCGAATAATTGTATTGTTTTACACCCCGGACTTGTCAACCTCAAATCCCTCAAACTGGCTTTGAGAGAATCACATATTTCTGATTTAATTACACAACTCAACACCTCCAGTCTCCTAAGAGACCTAATCTATATCGATCTTAAAAAGTGTCAACAGCGTTTATTACTTACTTCTCCTATTTTCTCTCATTTACCAACAACTATCGATTACAGCCTTGACGCCCATTCTTTTTACTTACAAACATTAGGACATCTAAAACATCAGAATTTATCTATCTCCTTTCCTCCACATGATGTAGATGAGTGGAGTATCCAAGGAGAAGGTCCTAACTTCTGTGACATTATTCTCAAGAAATTTCCAAACGATACCACAAAATTATTTAAATTTGCTGGCAGTCACAATCTTTTTTATGTACTTCAACTCATCACCGCTGATACTCAGAACACCATCAGTTGGAAACAGTTTAAATATTATTGCAATTTACCTCCGCAAGGTCCTGTTCCAATGGCGTTTACCTGTTTGGTGCTGGAGAGCCAAAGACACCTTATGACGTTACCAAAGGATCCCGTTTTCAATTTTTACGCGTTCAGAGAACCTGTTATCCTTCCTTCTCTGGATCATCGAAAAAAAGAATGGATACATTCTACTCTGCCGACTATACAACTTTTTGGACAAATTGTAAACAAAAGTGAGGATAACATTTGTGATATAAGGCACTACACTGCCGATAATATTTGTGACGACCTAGGCAACACCACATTAGAACTTACCCAATGTTAAGGCTCATGTTCTTTTACATTACCAAATTCTTCATCTACAAGAGAGAAGGACACTTGTATTATCAGAGCTAATAGGTCACACCTCACCAAATTATCAAAGGTTTCTTTCTCTCCTAGTGATCCCGCCAAGAAACGTACTCCGCTTCACTATATGTCGAATAATCCTACATCAGTGATACTCGATTCATCCTCCTTACTTTTACAGCTAGAAATTATTTTATCTAATGACTCTTCTTTAAGTAATGATATTGCTTCATTACTCATTCGGGAATATTACCATAATGAAGAAACCATAAAAGTGTTACTAGGCCTCCTAGATCAACATTTGGATACCACAAACAGTCATTTCGAATTATATA
>QKYT01000350.1:33975-120211 GCA_003550305.1 Glomus cerebriforme | reverse complement strand
ATATGGGAAATCCAGTTGAAGAAGGAAATAACATGGCAACTTCATCTGTCCAGCCTCCTTCGTATAACGAACATGCTACTAACAATCAACAATCATCGAGTAGTGTGGAGTGGTAATATTGTGGGACAATGAGTATATACCTCTAGAATATGCTCAGCGTCTTCCTTCTCTTATTATACTTGAAAAAAAAATTGATAAAGTTTTCTCCTATATTGGATCTGCCTCGTATATCTTTATTTTTTAATTGTGTACATCCCATCGAGTAAATAAAAACGTATTGTAGCACAAACCTCGGTTCAGTGATCATTACTGCGCTATTAATACAACAATTTTTGAATCATCACAATTGTAATAAGCAACCGTTATTATTTAGCAACTGTATTATGTTTCATCATTAGATCTGCTCTAACACCTCATTCGATATTTCTTTATAAAAGAAGCTCTCAATTTTTGATTTTTCACATTCGGTCTATTTGGTCATACTTATCCAAAATGACAAAAATCGGCTATTATGTGCTTCTCTGTTGCTGTTTACCCCTTTGGTTATTTTATTATTGGCTTCTCTTTTTACTTATTTCTTTTGAGGAATCTTACTTAGCCCAATTTGGCTAATCATACTCTTAGTGATACGTATTTTGTTATAAATGGATAAGGTATCATATTCTTTTCATTCTTTTTCAAATCGATAAAAAGCCGATGCTCACAAATTCTTTCTTACAGAAAAGATATTTCAGTAGAGAAATGAAATTTCCAAATGAGTTTTCTGAAGAAACAAAAAAACAAGTCGCTTTATGGGGTTCTGTTATTCGAAATAAACATAGGAACGATGATGAAAAAATTTTTTGCAAAGACCCACTATTAATATAATTGAATACAATCAACCGGGTCTCATCAGCCGAAATATTACAGAAAATGCTGTCGGCAATGGTAACCCATAAATATTATTATATAATCTATTTCAATAAGTTTTCTAACTTTATTTTCTGTATTAGTAATTAGAGGAACTCAAAACTATATTCCCATCACATTTCCAAAGGCATACTTGCCACAATCAGATTCTGTATTCGCATTTAACAGTATGCAGACAGTAGATGAAGCTATCAGAGACTTATACGATAATTATCATAACACTGTGATAGGACGGCAAGATCCTATCGTCGGACGAGTATATGTGGTGGAATTTCGTAGGGCAAATATATTTGAAGCTGCTGAAAGATTTCACGTTTTTGATTGATGTTCATTTCTTTTTTTAATGAGTTGTAAAAATTTGAAAAGGGTAAAGCAACTTGCTTTTCTTTTATGGTTAGATTGTTAATTTCTTTTCTTAATTCTTCAATCACTTCTTCGCATATCTTAAAATAGTAGGTTAATGATATACGGTATTATAATATTAAGTAGAGAAGTTCTGAATATATTTTTTTGTATTAAATAATCTCGAACTTATGCTATTTGTTAATTCTTAGTATATAATAAAATAACAGCGAACTGAATTATTTTGCAAAATTATACTTACTAAAAAAGAAAATAATCTATATAAATCATATGTCATCATGTGGTTTTCCAAGCGCATGGCCCATTAAGTTTATTCGATGAGACCCAACTCTCGAAAATGCTTAGGAATAACTATATATGGATCTTCGTAATACCAAACATACCTTAGATCAATCCAATTCTCTTCGCATAATTCTTTCTTGAGTTGATCCCATGCTTGTTGCTTGATAAAATTATTCTTATCTCCTTTATGAAAGAATTCATTATATTTTTCGTGCTGTTCTCCTTGCACTTCGATTGCAAAACCATATTCTGGATAAAATATATCAAGTTGTAACCCTCGAGAGTATTTAGATATTTTTAAGAAATCTGGCCAGCAATTTTCTGATGGTGGTCCAAGATAATTAGTTACAATTTCACGGCATATATTTTCACATTTATTTTGACAAAATGGACACCATGAGCCATGATATTTTACATTAGCAAATGTTGCATTCCATTCATGATCTTTCACACATTTCCATCTCAAATGAGATGAACTATTAATATATATATTTGAAATACAATCTAATTGCAACCACCCACCTTAGCAATATCGAAGAGTATTCTTAGCTTGACCTGTACAATATGGACACCATTAATTTTTATGTTTTATGCTATCAAGTGTTGCATTCCATTCATGATTTCTGGTACATTTCATTGCAAATAGGATTTACTGTTAATATATTTATTTGAGATACAATCACCACCTTTATTAAATGCAATCATTTTAGCAGTTTCAAGAGTTTGACGAATTTTTCCTGCACAATATGGACACCATGACCTTTGATGTTTTATACTATCAAATGTTGCAGTCCATATATGATCTTTCGTACATTTCCATTGCATAGGTGAATAGCCATTAGTATATTTATCTGAAAGACACACTCCTCCTCGTTGTCTGGCAATTTCTTTTGCATTATCTAAAGTTAACCTTTTTGGCATTTTTTTTTAAGACATTTTAATATTTTAAATATGATTATGCATCATTTGGGCAAGGAGTAACCAAGACGTAGCGTACTATGAGCATGGTACTGGTGAGTTAATAGATATTCCACATGAATATCGTAGACCTAGTGTCCAAAAGAGCAAAATGGCTTATTTGTTTCGATTGTTAGAAATTGGTAAAGATTACGTAAGTAAACCCAAGAAAAGTATATTTTGCTGGATGGCGCAGATGGGGCTATGAGGTTGAGTCCAAAGATTTGACGAAGAATCATTGGAATTGCTCATGCACCAAAGTTTCTGCGAAAAATTTTTCAAGAATTTCTTAGTATTTTTTTTTCCAGAATCTAGACTTCGGCAAATTTTTGGCCAATTTTTAGGCGAAACTTTTTGCCAGAAACATATGGAATACCCAAACTTCTGGGACAATATGGAATTCTCAGCACTCTTTGAATATTTTTTTTCTGGGAATTTTTTCTTCCAGGGTCTATATTACTCATCTATAATCGAACATATGTCCAGCCAACCACATTTCAACGAACACTATAAGAGTTTGCTTGACCAATTACCCCCAGGAAGCATGGTTGCGACTTACTGCTCGCAAAAGTAATCCCCTATCTGATGAACAGCTAGAGGAATTTGTCCGGATATAGAGGAGTTGCTTACTAGGGAGGTTAATAGGTACTATAGGAAAAAAGATCGCCAGAAAATTAAGATCAAAGCAAATACCACCACTGATGGTACCTGATGGTACCAATACTTTTTCACGATTGGATGGATTTGAGAAGCAGTTGGAGGAGCGTGAGGCTTTGCTAAGATAGAAGGAAAACAATATTAAAAAAACTATTGAGGCTCAGGTTGATGAGGAATGTAAACGTATAAAAGAAGAATATGATACTCTTAAGGCTCGCAAAGAGAGTGAATATAATAATTGCATGGTAGATATGCAACAGAAAATATATTTATTTAATCATCAGTTAGAAGAGCAACATAAATCTCGTTCTGCTGAGTTAGAGAAGCAATATAAATCTCGTATCTCTGCTTTGGATAAAGCTAATGCTGAAAAAGATAAGGAGATTGGCAAGTTGTCCTCTACTATCTCCCAACTTAAAAATGAAAAGAAGGATATAAAAAAGTCAGCAGAGCGTAAGTATAAAGATTTGGAGGATATTATCTTTGCTAAAGACATAAAGATTATTGCATTTAATGATCGGATAATTTCTTTTAATCCTAGTGCTGGGAGAGATGGGACAATTCAGCCGAGTACATTTAATTCTTTGTATGATACTAAATTTTGGATGGAAAGTGGGAAGATGCAAAGAGAGATCTAAATATCAGAAAAAAAATACTTTTCGAACTCGTATCTAGGCAAGGCTTAATCGAATGGGTACCATATTTTTTTCTTGAGAAGTTACTTGGAAATTCGTCTGCCAGGAAATCTTTTCTACCGATTGCTGGGAAAATTTTCTTGGGAAATTTCCTGAAAATTCATTTGCTGGGAAATTTTTTCTACCGAATGCTGGGAAATATTACATGAAGTCTTTCTAGATAAATGCTGTTTAAGCTTGGATGGATATTTCCAATCTTTTCTACAATACTGACATATGGGATCAGTTAGTTTTTTTTTAGTATATCAGATGACTCTGATTGGGTGTAGTTGACTTCTGGCTTAAATATTTCTCTCTGGGACTTATGAACCGAAAGAGGTAAAGTAATTATTACCTTACCTTTATGCAATAATTTGAATTCCCGCTTAACAATAGGTTCCCATCCCGCACGATCAAGCAAAAGAGTACCCAATAATATCCAAGGTTTATCATCATCCATTATTACTGGAAAATCTTCTGTAATTGTACAACTATTATCTCCATAACCGAAAGTTATTGATATATTATAACAAGTTCCAATAGATTCTAAAGAATTATTACGCCATTTTACAGGAGGTTTTTTATTTTTATCGACATCCGTTCCTAGTAGTTTTACAAGACCTTTTGATTTAAGAGAACAGTTTGCTCCACCAACTATTAATGCGCCAGGTACTTGAATGCTTTTTCCTGATGGTGAAGTAATTTGGTAAGTAATAGTTGCAACATCATTAGGAATAATTTTACGAATAAAATTAATTTCCATAGGATTTGGCCATGAAATATCTGGTACCTTGCCTTTAGCACCTTCGGCTGGAACCTCTTGCAGATGATTTAATGGTTGATTGAATGTTTGGAGCCGGTCCATTTGTAAAGATTGCTGTTCTACTTGAGCATTTGGAAGTGGTTGCGGAGCAACTGCTTGCTGAATATTTTGCATTTGTTGAGAACCAATTCGAATTGAATCCATCATTGATTGCAAGATTTGAGAGAATACCATAGTAATCTCATTCTAGAATTTCTCACATTCCTTGTCTGAGAAATTTGAAGTAAAATGACTTAGAACGGGATCTTTCAATGCAATGCATTCAGCATTAATCATATTATAAGTATTAATGGAAACTTCTCTGGGTTGTGCATGAGCAAAAGAATCAACCATAGATTATAAAATACTAAAAAATCTTTTTAAGGCAATATTATCTTTAGGAATCTTAAACAATTTAGTAGTATCTTTACTGCTCTTTTTAGCAGAAGAGGCTTTACTATAGAAGAAGCCTTTTTACGCTTGTTAGAGACTTTAGTCCCAGCAGAAGTTAACTTTTTTTTGTGACATTGCATTCATACTCTACTTCGCTTTCAGAATCACTAGAGCTACTTGACTCACTTTCAGTAGATTCTGAGCTTACTTCCTCATCACCGAGAGCTAAGGCATTAGTCTCAAGTTCATCTTACTAGATGATACATCATCATCACTATTGCTAGACTCTGAAGATAATTCATCTGAAATTGTATGAGCATTAATAATATGCTTAGATCGACCGGATGATTTCTTTTTCTTGGACTTCAGTCTTAGGTTTTGATGTAGTTTTTCAGCGAGTTGTTTTAGGCTTGCTAGAAATCTTTTGTACAGCTTTAGCTATCTTAGTTTGATTGATATGTAGGTCTTCTAATGCTCTACGCATATCTTTAACAGGATCATCATTTCCATTAAGATCGCCAGGATCATTACCCATATTTTTTATAGTTTCCTCTAAGAAACGGTCCATATGAATCTGATCAGCCTTTTTCTTTACAAGACCAGATTCTTTGGCCAAAGTTCTTTTAGCCTGCTTCATAGCTTCTACTAATTGTCTAACTGCTTCGGTATTAGGATTAGTCTGCATAGGTTGAGATGCTTGTAGCGTTTGAGATTGATTTGTTAGCTCTGCTACATTCTGACTAATAAAAGGATTAGGTGGTATAATATTATATGATAAAATATTATAAGTACCTTGAGAAGCGGGTCCCAAGGGAGCAGTGCCTTGTTGACCTTGAGTTATCCATTTTTCTGCTTCCTTTAAGGCCTCTGTAATATTGTCTTGTATATCATTATACTTAGCTATCATACGAATATTGTATTGATTCATAGGATTTAAGTCACGAATGAACTGTTCTCTTTGCTGTTCAGGAGTCAATGAGTCATACCTGCAATTTTCCAATTTTCTTGATTTTAGCAGAGAACTCTTCTACAGACATGTTTCCTTGCATAAGTTGGCCAAAAATGGCTATTTGCTTTAGATGCTCAACTGTAGTATAAGCAATTCAAATAAATTGACCAAGTTTTATTCCTGGGGTAATTGTAATCGCAAAAAAACCACCACCCGCATTTGGGGTTACTACTGCATTATTTGAAGGTTCACCACCAGCTATAGACCAGTCTTCATCCTATATTCCATTCGGAATAATATCAGTACCAGTTGTGACTCCTGCCCCAATTCTACCAATTTCAGTGGTCACCTTATCTTGAAATTCTCTAGTAGTTCCAATTTGATTACCACCATTTTCAGCACCTAATCCACGAACAGCAATTAAATTAGCTACAGCTAAATTGTCTGAAAGATTATTGCATTTCTAGTTTTTACCTTTAACACGAGTTTCATACCATCTTTTAGCACCACCTTATGAGACATGATATTAATAAATCAAATGCCTCTTCTCTTCCAGGAGCCTGACCTGCACCAGGTACTATATTTATTCGACCACTGACTACATACCTTTGAAATTCTCTAAGAAAGTCTTCTGGATCTTCTTCAGGATATCCATAAAATACTGGGGGTCCATATCCTACCATACTTATATGTTGTACTTGCGGAGGATTGTTTTGTAATGTGAATATTTGTTGCTGTAAATTTAAAATATTCTGGTCATGATTTTGAATCAGATTTTGGGAATTTTGATATCACCCACTCCAAATTTGAGCTTGTTATACACAGCCTGCATGTCTTCTTCTCCAGCATTCTGTATCAGTATTATAACATACAGTTATTCTGTGAGCATTTCTCCTATGCTCATTCTGTTCTCTTTGAATATTATTTAATTCAGCTAGCCTATTCTGAGCTAAATCCCAATTCTGCCTACGCGCATTTCTTTCATCATTTAGTGCATCTGTTAACATGCGATTTGTCTTTAAAACTTGAGCTCTAGCATCATTTAACTGGTGCCTGAAATCTCTCACTTGCCTATTTTCATCATTTAATAAATTCTGATATTGATCTCGCTCAGCTGTGGTATTAGCGATATTTTGCTATAAATTTCCATTTTCCTGTATTATACCCTGCAATTGAGTATCATTTTGAAGAATACCCTCTAATCCATCAGTAATATTATCAAAATTCTGTCCAAGATTAACAGGATTTAAAACTCTTGACCCATCTATATGCCTGTGAATAGCTTGGAGGCTATTACTCATTGCTGTTCGATTGGTTAAAATAATAGCAACTGGATCTGAGCCATATTGTTATTATTTATAGAGAATTTTTTGCTGACAAGTTCACTAATCCTTGCCTTAAGTTGAGTAATTTCTTCTTGCAAGACAGATATCTCCTCTGTTATTCGCTCCTCTTGGAATTCTATAAACTTTTCTCTGGATTCTGCAACTGATTCTAATTGCCTTATCTTTTTCATCAATGAAGATACTTGAAACTTGAGATCTGTAATCTCTTGTTCTGATACTTCCCGTCCCTTATATAATCTGGATATTACTAAGCTACTGTGATATAAATCTCGCTTTAGACATTTATCGGATATGGTACGAAATCCCAAAACTCAAAATCCCGACAGGCCAAAATCCCGAAACTCAAAATCCTGAAATCGACAAACTTCAAAATTCTGACAGGTACGAAATTCCAAAAAATTGGCATTAAGCTTTAATGTTGACCGGAATTATAATTCGTGATTTATTAAACTTCTGAAAAAAATCCTGAAACTTAATTCCGGGCGGCATTAAAGTTTAATGCGGGCCAATTTTGGGGTTTCGTACCTGTCAGCCCTATCGGGATACTATCGGGATTTTGAGTTTTGGGATTTTGTACCTGTCAGGATTTCGAGTTTCGGGATTTTGGCCTGTCATCTATTCCTATTATTCAAAAAAAATCTGGTAATGCTAGGAAACCTGATATCTATTGCTTTGTGGAAAATTTACTACCAACCTGTTGACTATCAGAGAAATGCTAAAAAATTGCTTGAAGTTTCATTAAATATTGGGTATGATTTTACTCAAGATGAAGTACATGATTGGCTTGAAAGACAGGCTGTGCATTAGATACATAAGCCTCGTCTTAGATATATTCCTCGAGCAAGTTTTAGCTCTATTACTACTCCCAATGAAGTTCACCAGGCGGATGTTCTCTATATGCCTTATGATAAAATAGGACGGTTACATATCTTTTTTGTCTTAATATTGTGGATATAGTTTCGAGATATAAAGCATCTATCCCTATTAGAGCTTGAAGTGTTAAGGATGAAAAAGCATCTTAACTTCGGCTACTATTGCTCGAGCTCTTAAAGAGAAATATGATAATCCTGAGTGTCCTCTTACTTGGCCAGAAATATTTTTATCAGATAAGGATCCAGAGTTAGAGGCGAATGAAAAGTTATTAAAAGAATATAGTGTGAAATTTCAGAAGGCCAAAACTAAAAATACTATGAGTATCATTGAAAAATTTAATGGTGTCTTAACTGAAAAACTGTTTTGATCCCAGGATGCCTCTGACCTTTTAACTTTACGCATGAATAAGATATCCCAGTCTTGGGTAAGAAATTTGCCTATAGTTGTCAAAGATATTAATAATTCTATCACATGTCAGATTGATATTTCTCCTGCTGATGCAATTAAAAAAGAAAGAGTTTTTGCTAAGCCTTCTTATCCTTGAGATGGACCTATAGGATTTGATGAAGAGAAGCTTTCCGGTGATGTACTTGTGAGATATTTGATAGATACTCGTGAGTTAGAGGGTGGAGACGTCATGCAGGGGATTCGAATTGGTCCCCACACATTTATCATATCCATCAATCAATGGTGCAAAAAAATCAGCCGGTCTATACTGGCTGGAAGAAGTTCCCTTTGGGTTAGTTGACGATGATGATTATGTGATAAAACGTCCTGAAAGATCTTTTGTGCGAGAAGAACTTCAAGTTATTCCTTTTGACACAGAATTGCCACTCAATGAGTACTTACGAGATAAGAAAGTCTTCAAATTCTTCATCAACTTTGGCTTTTATAATGAAATAATCCTTGGCTAATTCATAATATGTATAGATCCATGATTGCATTAAGAATTTCGGGATCTTTTTCATAATATGATTTGTAGTCATTTATGATCTGATAATATTTAGTTTCATTAGGAAATATGGTTTTGGCTAAATTTAATACATATTCTTCTGGGTCTTCTGCTTGGCGCAATTCTTTGATTCTTTTTTTATATGATTGCATGGATTTACCATCCTTGGTCTTCTATAATACTGTAAAGTCCTGCTCTGACTACATTTATTAATGGATGACTTAGTTTAATTGGCTGAATTTTTTAATTGCAAGGGTGTTTTCTCTGTTGATCAGATCTAAAGAAAAAAGATAAATGAGAGATCCAAGGCCACCGAAACGAAGAGACGTCGCCGACATCTAAAAAAAGAAGTTCCTGTTTGATTTCCTGAGATGTTGGCTTAGTATTGGTTAATTGAATTTGTGTACTCATTGTGTATAAATTATTATATGTTACTTATATAAACTTTTTATTTTAATTAATTAGTTGATATAAAAAAATAATTTCATTATGTATGGTGAATATACTTGTCCCTCTGTACATTTTCTGGCGAAATTTTGGACGATCTTGCATGCGTGAAGAAGGATGTTCTATTCATTGGAAATATGTTCAAAAATTAGCTGATAAACAACTTACTCCTTGTAGTGAATGTGGAAAACTTACTAGATCAGTTTCTGGACGATGTCCTGCTCACATAAAAGGGTTTTACGTCTCCCAGTACTATCAGCGGTTGCGTTCTAGAGCCCAGTTGGTTGGTAAATAGCCAAATTTAACCACACTTC
The DNA here is from genome assembly GCA_003550305.1 of Glomus cerebriforme. Taxonomy (NCBI): domain Eukaryota; kingdom Fungi; phylum Glomeromycota; class Glomeromycetes; order Glomerales; family Glomeraceae; genus Glomus; species Glomus cerebriforme. The sequence continues at coordinate 110,293 of QKYT01000350.1, read as the reverse complement.
TAAAATTTTGGTACCATTTGATTCGTAAATATAACTTTGTATATCATTTTTTCCCTAGGTTTGTGCAAATAAAATGGCTCAAGAATAGTTTCCTGTATATTATGAAATTAATAGTATGCTAAAATATGGTTTAGAGCTTTTTGATTTAAAATATTTATACTTATTTTTTGGTACCCTATTCGAAATTTTGGTACCCTGATACTATTTTTTGGTAAGACTTTTGTCTTAATGATTGGGCAAAAGAAATGGCTCAAGAATAGTTTCCTATATATCAAAAAATTACTAATATGCTGGATCATGAGCTACAGCTTTTAAAGTTTATTGTTTACATACAAAATTTTGGTACCCACACTTTGGTGGGTACCAAAATTTTGATCTTGCTAGATTGAAACGAATCACTTTTAGAATTAATTATAGGATAACATGAAAAAATGGTATGTTTATTGAGCTTGAATGACTCGCAGAAAGCACGCTCGGACACTTCGGTCCTCGGTGCTTTCTGTTCATTTCTAAGGCAAGCAGTATTGCATAAAAGTTATTATACATTTTAGGTTTGCATTCGGAACTACAAAGGCTCTTCGGACATTTCATGTCCTTCGAGCTCTTACCAGTTTTTAAATGCAAACAGAATAGTATAATTTTTTCGTTATATTATTTGGGATTAAAATCGGGTTAGAAAGGCTATATGAAATGGTATCATTTATTTCATCCCAGGTTTTATATGCTAATTTTGATACCAAAATTTAGGATAGCGGGAAAATAACCCAGCTTGATTTTAAGCTTAAATTCAATATTGGATACATGATATGTTTCCTGAACTTGTAGATTAATTTGGGGTTCAATAAAGATTTCATAAATTTCGTATACCGGGAAAAAGGCCAGGAGGGCCTCACAATATTGTATATCCTATTCGGAAATTTTGTCCTAGGACTCCCAAAGTCGTCTATATACCCAAATAGACCATATGACTCTAGGATCACTGTTTGTCGTCTTCTTATGTAGGTGTAAATTCATGTAATGTGATGAATGTTAACAAGTCTGGAAGAACGACATACTGTATGTAACCGAAGGAATTATGATAGATGAGTGAGTCCTCATTAGAGATAATGTTTTCAAACCTGCAAGAGAAGTCTTTGCTATAAAAATAACTTCTCAAGGATTAAGATCATTTGGTAAGTCAATGATTATTTCAATAGTAGTATTCTGCAATTTAATTTATTTATCATTAATTTTATGATATATGATGAAGATAATCAGTTGTTAGGTATTTCATGATGGTGGTATAGACCAGAAAGAAGTCTATATGGTGACCATCGAATTAATTAAACAACATCTAAGAGTTCATCATTAAATAGAAATTAGGAGATGTAACCTATCGATATACCTGCACTACTTAAAGCTGTGTCAAAGTACTACATATATTCATATAATGCTGCTACCAAGATTTCTCATTTTTTTTTAATTGTTTGATTTTTTTTATCAAGTAATTCTTTTTGCGTTTTATATGTTTATTAGCTTGGTAAGACTTTGACTTTTGAATAGAGTAAAATTTGAATACTAGGACTTGACTTTGTCAAGGTGTAAGCTTGACGTTAATACTATTAACAACTTTCAATAAGTATGGCGGCGCAGATGATTATATAATTTGTTCCCAATAATGCCTTCTAGTGTAAGTAGTATCAAAACGTGGTATAAATATTTTTTTCCTTTGATATTTTAAATTTATTACATTTGCAAATGTGATTGTTTTCAAGATTACAGAAAAAACACATTGAAAATTAACTTTCCGCAAAAAACGTGAAAATTATGTGCGCTCTTTGGAAATTAAAGCAGAAAATTTTGAATTATTATATGCGGATACTCAAAAAAATATTAAAGTTTTGCGAGAAAAATTAGTTTTGCTCGAGCGCAGGCTCGCTAAAGCTCAAAGAAATCATAATGATAAATGTAATGCGTCTGTATATCAAATTGAAGGACAAAATATTGATGTCCCTTGTAACGTTGTTATTGGTTATGACACGAATATTTATAATTAACATTCATGTTTCAATCTTCAACAAGACCTTCAGCCCTATCTTAATTGATAATCAAACAAGGCCAATCGGCCAGATTATAACAATTTTCCTCCTTTAATTATAAAATTATTTTTTTTTTTTTTATTTCGAAAAACATTAAATTTTCGTAATTCCGGCTTGAAGGCTTGAATGGATACCATACAATCAATTTATTATAATGATATTAAAGAAATAGAAAAAGGTGATTTTGCTAAAGTCTATTCAGCAATATGGACATTATGTTATAATCTTATTAATTGTTGAAATATTTTATTCAGTATGTTTCCATAATATTTGTTCTGCAGCTTCTGCAGCAAATAGGGCTGAAAAAAAATTTAGGAATGATTACATTGAAATTTGTGACCTTCAATGTATTCCACTAAGCACTGTTACTAACAATTAGTGCAACCGTTATAATCATTGTTTATATCAACCGTGTAATTTGTCTTTGTTCCTTTTTTTGAGGAAATTGTATGACGTATGTTGTATTCAACAACAGTTAATCAAACAAGATCCAATATTAACTGTCAACATTTTCTGGTATGATAGTGGAATTTTTTATCGGGAATAGGCCATGAGTAACAAATCTTTCTTCAAAAATGAAATCAATTATTGTGGCTTGAGAGAAATAATCCGAATTATTATTTTGGTCGTGAGATTTTCCGTGATTTTTAGTAACGGAAATTGCCAACTACTTTTAATTCTACAAATAATGAAAGAAGTTTGTTCATCCTATAGATCCATTAAAAAAGTATAGGCAAAGGAATAAAATCACCCATACTGAGAGTTTCTTATTTTCTTGTCGTTTATCCTGAGGTTCCATTAAAGATGAAACCACCCATAATATTTGTTGCAACACGTTGTTATGTATAACACGGCGGAAGAATATACCATAATGCATATATGTTTTATTTTTGTTTAGGTCATTTCACAATGTAATATAATTAGAAAATGAAACTTGTGATAAGTTTATTCATTGTCTACATCTATAACAACAGGAAGTGATAAAAATAGACAATAGTGACAATAAATTAAATTAATGAAGACGTTATCAACGATGTATAGATGAAAACATTTTGTTTCTTTAAAACATTCCTCTGGATCATAAAAAAATTTTGTGCAATTTGTCATTTTTTGTCCATGTTGACGTGTCATATATCATTATTTATTACATGATGAATTTAATGTACTAATCTTTTTTATGCTGATCGACATTATATTTATACTAGCACACGCACTAATCCTAATATCACGGATAATAATATTGTTATTGAACGGGTTATATCGGTCTTCAACCGATATTTTGACGCCCCGTTCAATAACATACAATTAGTTAATTTTAGCGTGAGCCTTTATTGACAGTTTTATTTAGCGTGGAAATTATTACATCATGTAACCGATAAAGATGGTTAGCAAGCTTACAATCACATGCATCTTAAAATATTAATTGTCAATTGAGCGTCAGAATAATTGATCAATGACCAAATTGTTGACGATAAATTAATTTACCTTATATAGAGTCATAGAGAAGCAAAAAGGTATTTGCTTATTTATTAAAAGGCGTAGGGGCGCAGGATATTATTAACTAGTTAAAGTATTAAATCTATAATTTATCTAATTATATCAATGATCGTCTGCACACCCATAGTCAATATTTTTGACCATTTATCACCTGAAAATTCTTAGTATCGCCGATCCAAATGAAAAAGAACTCTCATTCTTTTTTTCTTCTTCTTCTTCAAATCATATAACCATGGCATGTTCAAAAATCTTTACTGGAGATTTACCGGAGATATCAACATATATTATACAAAATTTACGCAATGATATAAAATCACTTTATTCTTGTATTTTAGTAAATCGATTTTTGTGTCGTCTTGCAATTCCTTTACTTTGGGAAGATCCTTTCTCTATAAAATATCAAGAAAATTTATCTTGTCATTTTATTGATATTTATTTTTTATTATTGAATGAAAATGATAAAAATGAAATTAAAAATATTAAATATTCAAAATTTGATTCATATTTACACAAACCTTTATTTAATTATCCTAGTTTAATAAAAACTTTAAATCTTTATAGAATGAAATTACATATTGTAAATTGGTTAAATTCTACTTCTTATAATACTGCATTAATTTCAAACTCAAATCAAAAATCTTCTTATAATCCATTAACTTTGATAAATCATTTACAGAATGATTCATATGAGGAAGGACTTCAATTAGTTCGAGCTAATGAAAAAGTGCAAATACAACCTATAAATATTATTTGCATTATTTTATTTAAACTTTTTATAGAAAATAATGCTTCATTAAATAATTTATATATAAGCATTAATGTTTATTCTCAAAATAAACCCTTTCATGATATTTATTATATGATAATTAATAATCCAAAATTTATTTCAAAACTTTCTTTGTTTTCTTTTGAATTTTATAATTGGCCAACATTAAAACAAAATACTGTTCAAAATATTGAATCTCTTCAAACATTTTTATCTTCTATATCATCATTATGTACCTGTATTAAACATATTAATTTTTATTACAAATGTACTGATGATATAGAATTTGAAAAAAATCTTGCAAATATAATTCAATCACAATTACAACTTTCTTCTGTTAAAATTGGTTTTCCAATGAACTTGTTATCTAAAGTTCCTTTATTTGATTCTTTAAAATATTCTTCAAATACTTTAACATCAATTCATTTTAATTCTTGTATCTTCTCTGATAGTATGAAATTTGATGCACTTTCTTATCTTACAAAATTAGAATCCCTTCAATTTAAAAATTGTAGTGGTTTAAAATCTAAAGTTATTCAACCTTTATTAAATATTAATACTCCATTAAAAATTAAAACTTTTGTAATTTTTGATACTAAAATTGAAGAAATCATTCCAATTCAATTATTAATTCAAAAAATTGGTTCTTATATAGAAATTTTGATTTTAAGCGTTCGTAATGATGATTTTAGAAAAAAATTATTTGATACTATCATTAATTTTTGTGATAAAATTTATTTTCTTCATTTAAATCATATTGATTTTATGAATATTTCTCAATTATCTCAAATGATTTTAATTTTTAATAATTATCTTAAATATCTTATTATTGAAATTAAATTTTATGAACCAAATCATTTTTCTATTAATACTAATTATAATATTGATCATGAAAATGATTATAAAAAAGTTAGTTCAATGATTTTAAAAGAATTGAATAATTTATTACCTTATTATTTAGATTTAAATCTTGTAATTAATCCTAATGATTTAAAATTTGTTTTTGATAATTGTAATCAAGTTAAATTAAAAAAATTATTAATTAGAAATAGGAGTACAAATGATTTAGATATTATTTTAAATATTATAAAAGAATTTTCTAAAGAAAAAAATTTAGAATTTTTTTCTTATGGTATCGGAAATATTTTATCAATTGAAGATCAGGTACGTCATAAAAATTTGGAATTATTGATTGAAGAAACTCAATCATTTGTTAAAATGAAAAGATATGATGATTTGGTTGTAAAAATTTCTGATATTGATGGAAATTTATTATGATTTAGTTGATTTATTTTATTTTTTTTTTTTTTTATTTATTCTTTAAATTTTCCCCCCCTTTTTTTTTACAATAAAAGTATTTAAAAAATTTTATTTTCGTATTATGTGATAATACTATAATTTGGTATCGCAAATTTTCAATATTCTTGCAAAATATAAATCCCAAGTAATATAGAACTTAATTCGGGCCTGCACTATGAAAAATAAATATTAATTACCATCTTTACACAAAATTCTAGTTATGTACAACAAATGTTGTGCACCGTCTAGACTCTAGACCAGGATTTTTAGCCGGATCTGCATGGTACAAATATAAATTTGTTGCATAAAAACCAAATATAATTTAAATTAATACTCATTTAACTGAAATTACTTTTCTCAAAAAAAAAAACAAAAATTTAGGGAACGATGAGAGGATATTCATTAGAACAAGACTTAAGATTGTTAATAAATAATCAAAATTATAGCGATATAGAAATTTTATGTGAAGACGAAAAGAAATTATATTGCTGTAGAGCAATTTTAGCAGCAAGATCCGAAGTATTTGACAGGCTACTTTATAATGGAATGAAAGAAAGCTATGGAAAACAAATTTCTTTTCCAAAGATTAATTCCGCTGGGATGATGATTATATTAGAATTTATTTATACAGGATCAATCAAAGAAGAATCTTTAACTAAAGATAATATAGTTGAAGCTTTTTATGCTGCAGATTATTTTCAATTACCGGACCTTCAAGAATTTATTATGAAAACTTTAAAGGATACTAATTTTAGAGAAAGTCATTCTCCAGATTTATTATCTAAAGTTGCAGAAACTACACCATTATCAGAAGACAATATTCTTATAAATTTATTGGTCGAAGCAGTTGCAACTATTCCATTAAATACTATTGAATTTGGTCGATTATCTATTAAGGCTCTTCAATATCTCTTATCTTGTACATATGAAAAAGAAAAGCCTTTTGCAACTCCAGAATATGAAGTTTTTCGATATGGTGCTATTCTTGCAGCAAGACAAGTTTCCAATGATGCGTACAAAGCTCTGATGGATAGGTTACCAACCTTGGAAGAATTAGAAAATTCAATCAAAATGGAAAATGAGATTATTACCGATCGTCAGAAAGTCATTAAAGAAATGGAACTTTTGGTTAAATTTATTGATTTTAATCGAATTAAGGTCCAGATACTAGTTGATATTATTGAACCGTTAGAAATTGTTCCTTCTGAAATAATTGTAAATGTTTACCGGCATATAGCATTATCAAATGATTTAAATTTACATGGTACTCGGGGAATACCAATGTTTAATCAAATTGATTATGTTTGGGACGAGTCTGCATGTGGATCAAACCTTATTATTGAGGATAATGGAAAAGTCGTACGTGTACAAAAGAATATTGACTTATTACAAAGTGTTAAAGCTAAAATAGCATTAGAAAATAAAGGTATTTTTGAATGGGATGTCATTATTGAGAAAGATTGTAGACAGGTTTGGGTTGGAGTATGTGCATCAGAAAATTTTAATTATGAAACCTGGACGGGAGAAAATGATTCTATTGGATGGGTATTAGGCCATACCGGTAAATATTATAATTCTAGTAGCGGATTTATATCTTATTGTCCTAAATTCGCAGATGGTACAAGAATTACTGTTCATTTAGATATGAATAAAAGAACTTGTGCTTTTACAGTTAATGGTACAAAGTATCCAGAAGTATCAAAATGGAATAATTTACCATCAAAACTTTATCCATTATTAACAGTACGTAGTTCTGGTCGTTTTCGAATTCAGCCTCATCAAAAAATTTGATTGTAGATGAAGATGTATTATGAGATTGCTTGAAGAGCCTATACATTAGACTAAACATTGTGACAATAATATCGATCAATACTGTACTGTACATGTTATAATAATGGTGTTTTGAATAATAGAATTTCTTTTAAATATAAAACAAATAAATCAGTCTTTTATTAATTATTTATCTAAGCACCAGTATGCAGTTATCTTTTTGAAAAATAAAATCTTGCTGAATCTAAGTTATCACTTTTTGCAACTCTCATTATCCCAAGAAATTTATTAAACTTCTTGTACCCTTAAGGATTTTATTATTACATATTTGTTTTGCCTGAATTATAATGTCATTATCTATATGATAATTAAATACTCATAATGATGTACTCATTGCTAAAGACAGAACAGACCTGACTGACAATCATAGAGACGCAGCTTGCTCTTTATTATAAATGCTGCTAAGAGACATTTTTTTTAAATAAATCCGAGTATTTAACTGTAATACTATGATATTATCGAAATGACAATGAGCTCACTGTAAGCTTTTGATTATTTACTTTTTTCAATATTAGTTGCTGCCATCTAAAATATAAAGCATAGAGAATTTGCAAGTTAGCAGCAATTTGAAAAAGTGTAAACTATAAAGGTATGTCCACCACGTATAAATACGTGGGACTCGTCGTATTTTATTATGTTATTGTTATGGATGCCAACATGAAACTGAGGATTTAGACGGTTTATCTCACTGCAACGATATCAATGTTCGAATGGCTTCATTCTTACCACATTTATTTTCTAATTTCTTCTGCTAAAGTGGAGAGGGGTTTTCTTCCATTTTTTAGTAGAAGAGTATTTATTTAGATATAGCCATATAGGCTTATTATTTTTATTTGATGTATGAGAAAAGTTGAATCGGTACTAATGTTGTATTATTACAACAGACCTCAGGATCAGAAATTCTAATTATGGGTGGGTAACTGGGTATCATGTTAATTTACATGTTAAATAAAGGAAGGTGAAATAATATGACAAAAATTTTATAACGTAAATTCTTATAAAATTTTGTCACGAATGTATTGATGAACTTTCCATTCGTCATTCGTCTAATATCAATTAAAGGCGCAGACATAACTAATTTTAAATTACGTCCATATTAACTAGTACGACATATGACTACATTGAATAAAACTTTTTTAACGTGATGCGGGTCATGTGAATTTGTATTCTAAGTGACACGAAATAAAATTCCTACTTGTCATACCATGAAAATCATGGGTCATTACTGTTTGAATTTTTTAATTTCAGACTTTACCTATTTTGGAGTAAATATATATTGATCCATTTCTTTTTTGTAAAATCAATGGTTTTTATATCACAAGACGTTCCGACGTTACGTTCGATTGACAAAAATGAAAGTTTTTTGGGCAAAATGATTCACATTTGCTTTAACTAATAATATATTATTTAGAACGGGATTAAAATTTTCCCATTTAAGATGATCAACTATGAAACGCATTATTTATTTATTAGTTTCCGAACTTTTAGTGTTTTTTTGGATTAAAGGATCTATTTGTCCCACTATAATCATTCAAAATGTTGTCATTATCAATACGTATTCCACTTTCACTGCATTAATTATCACACCCTTATGCGCAAAAAAAAACAGTTTTACGTTATGATTAAATTGATTTGAATTCTATATTTTTTTTTTCATATTCCCTTTTTCTTTCCTCTTTTCTCTTATGGCATGTTCTAAAATATTTTCGGGAGAATTACCAGAATTATTAAATGAAATTATACACTATTTTTATAATGACTTTTCGACATTATATTCATGTATTTTAATTAATAGAATATGCTGTCGATTAGCAATTCCATTATTATGGGAAGATCCATTTTCAATTCCCACAGAAAATTATCATTTTATAAGAATTTATTTATATAATTTAAATGATGATGATAAAACAAAATTAATTGAATACGGAATTAATAATGATTTAATCCCTTCGAATACATTATTTAATTATCCAAGTTTTATTAAAAGTTTAAATACATGGAAAATTATTTATTTTATTGAAAAATGGGTAAAAAATGTTGGATTACGATTTTTAACAACCGATGAACAACCATTTTCTCAATCTTTACTTTCATATCCAAATTCTGATCAAAAATTAAATTCCACTCAAATAAAAGATATATCAAAATGTATTTATAATACATTATTGAAACCTGAAAATAATATTAATTTATTTACTCTTGAAATAACAACGATTAGAGGTATAGATCATGATCATTTTAAAGGAATTTTTGAATTAATTTTAAAAAATTCAAAATTAATTCGTAATATTAAAAATTTAAAAATTTCTTTTAATGAAAGTATAACTTATAATTTTTTAAAATATTTATATTTTAATTGTAAATCAATTTCAATACTTTATTTTCATTACAAGATAAATTATGATGATATATTAATAACAAATTATTCTTCAGGAATAATTAATTCACAACAAAATCTTAAAAAAATTTTATTCGGTTATTATATTTATGATTCAATACTTTTATCATTAAAAAATTCTAATTGTTCAAATACTTTAAAGACTTTAGTATTTTATAATCTCAATCTTAAAAATTTGAATAATTTTAATCAAGTATTTGATCAATTAAATGTTTTAGAATCTATTCATTTTCTTTATTGTTCTTTTTCAAATTGTGATTTTATTAAACAAATTATTAATCCATTTAAATTAAGATCATTATTTATAAGAGAAAATTTTCAAATTGAAAATTTTAAAATTTTATTACAAAAATCTGGTGATTATTTAGAAAATATTGGATTATTAAAGAATGAATTATTAAATCAACAATTAATTGAAATGATTATAAAATATTGTAAAAAAATTAAATTTTTTGATTTATCAGGATTTAATGATCAAAATATTTATTTTTCTCTTGATTTAATTAAATTTTTTAATGAAAATCTTAATCATCTTACTATTAATTTTGATAGTTTTTATATGATTAATCAATCAATTGATGATATTAATAAACTTAGTTTGATCTTATTAAAAGAATTGGGACAAAATCTTCCTTTAAAATTGGAATATTTGGATTTATCTCTTTCAATTAATGGAAATATTTTTGAAATCTTTTTAAAAAATTCTCAAGATATTTTTATTAAGAAATTATTAATTAAGAATAAAATTCAAGAAGATTTTGATGATTTTTTACCTCATATGAAGGATTATCTTATGAAAAAGAAAAGAATTAAATATTTTGCTCTTAGATTGGAATATGATAATTCAACTGAAAAATGTAAAGAATTATTTTCTTTGAACGATGAAGTTAAAAAATTTGAATTATATGATATTAAAGTTCAAAATTATGATGATTTAAAGATTCAACATTATAATTATATAGATGAAATGTATTAGTTAAATGTATTTTAAGAATAAGTATTTATATAAAAAATTTCATTATGTATGGTAATTCTGGAAATTTTTATTTATTCGTGAATAAAGTTATATTGTTTATTTTTTTTTTTGTAAATAATCTGGTATAAATATAATAAAAGGTCTGTTATTGTGAACTTTCCAATGATATAAAAAGAATCTATTTAGAAGTGAAAAGTAGTGAATATAATCAAGCCAATCATGTCCGATCATTTTATTGATTCGAATCAATACTCGTACATCAAGTCGTGGACGAACATTGTCATATTGCGGGCTGAAATGCACTAGTGATAAATGATTAATATCTGACAAATTTGCATGTGATCAATTAACTGAATACAAATTTTAGAGAATCAATTTTTTTTTGTTAACAAATAAATAAATAAGTTCCAAAATGGTGAGGATCGTTATATCAAGACTTAGGGTTATTATTTAATAATCCAAAATATAGCGATATAGAAATTTATGTGAGGATGAAATAAAGTTATATGGTTGTAGAGCAATCTTAGCAGCAAGATCCGAAGTATTTGATAATTTACTTTATAATGGGATGAAGAAAAGCTATGAAAAACAAATTCCTTTTCCAACAATTAATTATTAGAATATACTTATACAGGATCAATCAAAGAAGAATCCTTAACTAAAGATATTATTGTTGAAGCTTTTTATGCTGCAGATTATTTTCAATTACAAACCTTCAAGATTTTATTATGAAACTCTTCGAAAAAAGGATTATTCAGAAATTATTTACCAGAAATATTAAGATAATATCATCCTTAATTCGGTTGTTGAACTAGTCGCAACTATTCCATTAAATACAATTGAATTTGGTTGACTATCTATCACAGGATTTCAATATCTTTTACCTTATACATATGAAAAAGAAAAGGTATTCGTAACTCCAGAATATGAAGTTTTCGATATGGTGCTATTCTTGCAGCAAAACATGTTTCTAATGATGCGTATAAAGCTCTGATAGAAAGACTGCCAACTTTGGAAGAATTAAAAAATTCAATCAAGTATAAAATAACGATAAATTTAATATTGATCGTCAAAAGGTAGCTAAAAAATTGGAACCATTGACAAAATTTATTGATTTCAGACGAATCAATGTTCAAATATTAACTGATTACATTGAGCCATTAGAAATTATTCCACTTGAAATAATAATTAATGCTTATCGTCATATAGCACTATTAAATAATATGTATTTAAGTGATATTCGAGGAATGTCTTATATTTGGGATGAATCAACATGTGGATCAAATCTTATTATTAAGAATAATGGAAAAGTTATATTTGCACGTAGTATGGGTGTTGAAAGTCAAGGTGTTAGAGCTAAAATGATATTGAAAAATAACAATATTTATGAATGGAATATCATTATTGAGAAAAGATTGTGATAGTGCTTGCATCAGAAGATATTAATTGTGAAACTTCGATAGTATATCATCATAGAGGATGGTCATTGTGTTCCGATTAATCTAGATTTAGGAGGAATTTCAAATCGGCCTGATTAAATAAAAAATTCTTACTATTTACATTTATTATCTATTATAACTACATAAATTATCTTTAATCTTTTATATTGGAAATTAATGTAACTTCTAGTATATATTTAGATTGAAATAATAATTTATGATTCAAACTACAGGGTTCGTTATTACTTTTACAATCATTAGTACGAATATAAAAATAATATCACGTTTATGAAAAGTATAATATTTGAAATACAAGTATCTCCTATAATATGAACCAACAATATAGATGTAATTTTTAACTTCATTGATATTAAAGAAACCTTTATTTTGTTAATACAAATTTTTGAATTTACCGTAATGATACTAATATAAAAATTACTGTACCCTGAACTTTATCATTTTACACAAAAATGAATTGTAAAAGGATTCAAATCAGTAAATTAGTATAAAATTTAAAATATAAGAAATTATTCGCCTTGATTAGTCCGGAACGCAAAAGGAGAAATGTATCAAATGAATAACAAACTCAGCGTAGGACTATTATAGATCACTCCTTCCGTCAGCTCACGTGCTGAGATTTGATTGGCTGTATTCATTACACATAAAACTAAGGCGGCGTAATCCAATTTTTTTGATTAATTAGTCACAAGAGTTTTCGAATATGAAGGATCCTATTAAATAAAATAAATTGTTATTAATAATTCGAATAAATCAAAATATCTCGAGTATGCAAACACTCCGGTACATCAATTATTTTAATTATTTTTAAAATTCGATTTATAGTTAAAAGAATTATTATTCAGAAAATTTATAAATATTTGTTTATTGAACCGTTAATTTTAAGGGTATCTGACTTAAGTATTCAGATTTTGTAGAAATACTAAGTGAAATATAACATTAATTTGAATAATCTTATTAATACTGTATAATTATTTTTTATTAATTCTGTTTACTTTTTCATTAATTTAACAATTTGAATAAGTATAATAAGTTTGATGATAATCATAAAACTAAAATAAAATAAATTTTATATTTAAAGTCAAAAAAATTTTTTGTTCTCTAATTATATCTTTTATTAATAATAAACTAATTAATTTATCAATATCTATTTTTTAAATGTTCAATTTTGATTTTTGTTGTTATTTTCTTTATGTTCATTTATCCCGTACATCCAGTTTTCATATGATATTCTATTTGAAAATTTTATATTTTGACTATTCGTTTTTCCATCAGTTTTCCCATCCCACAGTTTTCATAACTCCCTCTATATTGCTTACTCTTTAATTATTTGATTAATTTTAATTTCTCATTATTGTTCATAACCTGGACTCAGTTTTATCTCAATCCATTTAAAATACTGTGATAAATAAATTTATAGAATTTTCTGTTTTATTTATCCTATAACACAATCCTATTTCTTTTTTCAATTCACATAGGATTTTATCAAAATAATTTTCTACAGTATTGATTTGAGCAATAGCCAATGATGAAGGAATGATGGTGAAGGAATTGTTGGTAAGGGTACAATAGCTGATAGTGAAGAAATAATTGGTGAAACTTTCCTCGGTTCAATTGTGTTTTTCAATAACTTTATTATTCACTATTATGTTTTAGTAAAATATTTATTATCAGTTTTTCTATCTTTTCTGTTTGTTATTTTATTCTTCTTCTTAATGCCTTTTTCATCATCGGTTTACTGACTGAATAAAGCTTCGCTCATGCCCATGAAAAGTATAGTATTTAATTTTCTTTTGAAATTTATAGAACATCTACTTTCTCCAAATTTTGGTGAGCTCATAATTAAAGTAATCAATACAGTATATAAGAAAATAAAGAGGGAAATCTAATCTAAACCAACCAGCCAGCTAGGAGATACTCGACTATATGACCGGTTTTCCTTGCCTGATACGAGGAAGACCCCATATACAGTATAAGGAAGCTAAGAAAAAGTTTAAAGGAAGGGGTGTTCAAAAGAAAACAAACCAGCCAGTTAGGAGATACTCGACTATCTGACCGGCCTTTCCTTGCCTGATATGAGGAAGACCTCATATACAGTATAAGGAAGCTAAGAGGGTTAAAGGGGGTGAGTAGTTTTTGAAAATAAAAATGTAAAGAGAAGGATAATATACTGTAATTAATGATACATGTTAGAAATGTTAAAAAATGAAAAAAGAAGAGGGTATTTATATAATTAAGAATATTAAGAATATAAAAAATGAGTAATGTTGTCTCCTTTCCTTTTCCAGGTACGTTTAATATTTGTGATGAATCAGTCACACAAATTTCTTATGATTTTACTTTTTAAATAAATTGAGGTCATAGTTTATTCTTTATGCATCACGCAAAATGATTTTTTTTATTTATTCCCATGAAAAATTTCTTAATTTGTTAATGAAATCAGATTATTAATGACCAGGCTTGGTGACAGTCTTTCCGCACCCATTAGTTAAATAATAATAAAATTTTACTATTTTATTTGTTTTATTATAAAAATTTACAAATCATTATTCACACGATCATTGGTGTTTAAATTTATTCTGGTTAGATCAGAGTTGGAAAAGTGCCTTCTAGATTTTCTACTATTCTTGGTATGAATCGTATTTAATCAAGAATATTTTGATCACAAAATTAACTAATCAAATATGTAATTAATTAACTATTAAAAAAGGGCCGAACCTACAAAGAAAAAATAAAAAAAAAAATTAATATATTATCTTTAAATAAAAAAATAACTAATATTAGTAATTGAACGAAAGAATCCCTACTTATAGTTTAATAATGATCCAGTTACATCTTTATAATCTTTTTGACATACATAATAATGCATATTTTGGTCAAAAAAGTAACATGAAGAAGGTTAAGAAGGTAATTTTTGCCCTAATTATAGAAATTATGACCTCATATGCAACGCGTAAAAAATATGGATTGTGACTCATGTATGCCATTATACTTTACTTGTATTATAATAAATATATTTGTATTAAGTAGTACATTACATAATCAATAATAAAAATACATAATGAGTTATCATGACACATTCTTTAAAAATTTATAAATACCTACTATTTATAAGATTTTTTTTTTTCTCTAATTTAAAAAACTAGATTCACTGGATTTTCCTTTTAAACTCTTTTCTTTCTATAATTTTTTCTTTTCTTTTTTCCCTTTTAAAAACTAGATTCTTAGTCCCTTTAACCTCACTTTCTTTTACTTTCCTTATATTGTATATAGAAGTCTTCCTCGTATCAGGCAAGGAAGGTCCAGTCAGGTAGTTGAACATCACCTATCTGGCTGGTTTGGTTTCTTTTTAAACTCCTTTAAACTTCCTCTTATCTTCCTTATACTGTATATGAGGTCTTCTTCGTATCAGGCAAGGAAAGACCAGTTAGATAGTCGAGTATCTCTCCTATCTGCGGTTTGGTTTAGATTAGAATTCCTTTTTTTACTTCCCAATATTTACCTGTATATGAAGCAATGTTGAAGACTAATGAGATCAGTGATGGGAAGATATCAACAATTAAAAGAAAAAAAAGAAGAAATACTACAAGATAAAATAAAAAATATGCAACAACTTTAAGAAAGGTAGCTGGGCGAAAATATACTTTCAGAGAACGAATGTCTTGAGTATTGAAAAAAGACATAGAATTGCTGAGATAATCTGGATCACAGAGATGTTCTGATCCTTCACTATTGGAAGTGAGAGAAGAAGTATTCAAGATAATCAACCCATTTCAACATGTTGAAATTTAAAAATTAAACCTAAAAAAAGATTAGAATAAAAAAAATAATAATAAATATGTGTAAAACAAATAATAGAAGATGAGCTCAAAAATAACAAAGAATATGCAGAAAGAGAAAGTGAAATGAAAGAAAATGAAAAGATAACAAGTTAAAGTTAAAAGAAATATTAAGCAAAAGAAACATCTGGTGAAGAAAACAAGAAATATAACAAATCATTGGACTTTAAAAGAATAATAAAAGAAACAAATCACCAAACTACCACGAACTCCACACGAAAACCTCAACATATTCGATCAGTACGAAATTTATCAAAAAAAATTAAATCATACCAGACTAATCTTTAATCTGGGATAAAGATCTTTTCCAAGAATCTCTGACGAAACAAAAGAATTAGAGCGTATACCTTTTAAATGATAACCACAGATAAAGAAGAAACCAAAGAACATTTCCAAAGATGAAGATAAAGTCAAAGAAGGACAAGATTGAAAGAACAATTGAAGAAAAAATGCATATAAACAAAGAAAGGTATACTGACTTTGAAAAAAGACATCAGTCATTTAATTGTGTTGGGAATAAAGAATAATAAGATAGCAGAAATAGAAAGGGATAATGATATAAAAAATAAAATATGAGAATAAAAATCAACAAAACAGACAATAATAATAGATACAAATGAAGTAGTAATTTTTTTTTTAGTAATTTTATTTTATTAAATGTATTAAAGAATATATTTTTTAATAAATTAATAAATAAATTAATTTTTTAAGTTTTGTGAATTGTTTCGACTGAATAATCTAATGTATAATTCGTAGTATTCTATAAACATTTTCTAACCACCAAAAACGATTCTATCAGTTATAACATAATTTATTTATTTAGATAAAAAAAAAAGACTGAACGAATGTTGCAAATATAACTACGAATTAAAATAGGTTTACAATATTTTGAAAACGGCGATAAAATCAAAGATTTCATTTTGATAAATAGGAAAATCGAAACATACAGTATATATAAATATTTATCATTCCCTAGATGATAGTTGAAACTTATAATCACTAGTCAAATAACAATCAGGATAACCTGTTAAGGATCTATTATGAAATCATTCTTTTGTGCGAGAAATGAACTATTATAAATTATGGTAATAATAATTAAATCCATTGTTGCCGTCACGTGAGGCCGAAGTGTTGAACAACAGTTTCCCACCTATCTAGTTTTTAAAATTCTTATAAAACTGATCTTTTAAGTTCCAGTCTTGATTTAAAAAAAAACATTATCTTATTTTTCTGGAACTTTATTTGCTAAAAAAAAGTAAAAGAAAATAAATAATAATAATAATAAAACGTCATTTTATTCGTGCAGGATTAATTCATCCGCCATATTTTTAGCCGCAACCAAAATAATCTAAATTATTTTTTTTTTCTCCCCAAATAATTTTACAATAATTCTGGAAGATAATATTTAATGCAGTTACTATACGTGAGAATAAAATTGGTCCAATTAAATTCTGCATTATCAATAAAACCCTTTTCCAAAGGAGGGATATCTGATTTTCCGTATGATATAATTTTTTTTGGTGGTACGCAATCTATCCATCTCTAATCTAAACGGTAATATGACACGCATGTATGTGAACTTGTGAATAAAATGAGTCTCTTTTTTTTGTTCATTTTTCGGTAAATTAATATTTCAAATACCCAAATTACAAGCAGCTAGACAAAAGAATACTTTCCTTTATTTTCTTTTAATATTTAATTTATTTAATTTTTAATAAACACTCTATTTTGCAAAATAATAATAATGGGATGTTGTGGAAGCAAAGACGACTATAGTAAGGTTTGTTCAAGTTCTCTCAGTCTTCTCAAAATGTTAATTTATTTTATTATAAATATTTATATTTTAGACCGTGAATGCTTGAACCACATTATGATGCCATCGCCGAACAAGAATCACTACAAAAGATTGTTCAGCGAACAGCAGAGTTTGTTTTAATTATTCATTTATATTTTAAATTGTATTAATGTATCACAAAAAATAATAATATTTTTATTCATTGTGATTAAATATATATCAAATACTCATGCCATTGAGCGTTTACAACAACAAGATGCAATAGATCATGCAAATGAATACATGTATATATTTAAATATTTATAATAAGCTTTTTTTTTTCTTTTTTTTTGAACGTGAAAATTGACCAATTTTTTCTTATAGGGATCTGATAAATTCAATTAAGCTTGACTCAAACCCTCTTCAAAAGACCTGTATTACCGAAAGACATTTTATCAAAATGTCATATTACCGAAAATCACTTGATCGAAATGCCATCTGGCCGAAGTCCATTTCACAGAAGGGATATTTTGCCAAAGGCCATTTTACCAAAAATCAATTATTTAATGAAATAAAAAATAAATGTATTATTAATTTATTAAATATAATAATTGTTTTCGAACATTATGTTTGAATGACTCAGATTAATGTTATTTAGACACATTTTCCATATTATTAAATAAAAAAATTACTTTTTTATGTTTATTGCTAAACATTTTATAATATCAAAAATATAGTATGGTTTATTCACGATAAATTTTATTGTTACATAGAATGGAATGGATAAATAAAAATATTTATAAATGAAAAAAATAAATTAAAAAAATGGTAAATAAAAAACAAAAATTAAAAAAATAAATAATTTCGGCAAAATGTCCCTTCAGTGAAATGGACTTTGGCCAAATGGCATTTCGATCAGGTGATTTTTAGTAATACGATATTTTGATAAAATGTCTTTCGGTAATACAGGTTCGGCAAAATGGTTTTTGGCAAAGTAGACTTCAGTGAAATTGGCGGATACCACATTGAACAAGGGAAAGAAACTTTCATTATTTGTATTTTAATGAAAATATAACTCATTGGCTTGTTTCTTTTTGCTGTTTACAAAGCTAATGAAAGCGATGAAAGAAATACATGAAGCAATTGAACGTATTGAAGTTGAATATATTAGTGATTTGCTAGTTCCTTTGACATGGGCTAATTCTGCACCTATCTATGTTATTCATAGATGAACTTTTTTAAATGGACTTGAGATTCCTGCTGCTGGAGGAAATATTCAATTAGCATTAATATACTGTTTGAATGACATTCCTGCAGCAAGAAAGCTCTATGGTCATAAATTAGCATCAGCTAGATAGTTGTTATAGATGTGTCACCATTTTAGGAGCAAACTCCCAGTGTAAGGCCAAGGCCTCGTAATACTATTCCCTCTTCCTGGGGGTTTCCAATCCAGTTAGACAATCAGCGCTCCCGAAGGGCATGACCTCTAACCTCCAGGTGTTCTCAGTTCCCAGTGTTTCATCTTTTCTGATTTCTTTTTTTTATAAAAAAAAAGATAAATAAATCTACTAGGAACAACTAGAAACTAGGAACAGATATTTAATACGGCTTCCCAAAGTCTCTAGAAAGCTAAATCAGATATAAAAAGTGTTCTTAGTACTGTTCCTAAACAATTATTGTCCTAATTTGGGGATGGCTTAAAAATTACTGTTCATTTGGTATAAAGTATCCAGACTGATCGTTATCGAATTCAAATTTCATCGAAAAAATTAAATTTAACATCTAAGCGGCAAATTGACTACCTTATTTATAAATGGAATTCGATATTTATAATTTTTTTGACGAGAGAATATTCATTAGAACGTTGTAAAACTTTATCTGAATATGAAGTAAAATTATTTTTTTTATTTTAACTTCACTAGTCTACGCCTATTCGTAGATATCAATATAGTAAATACTTCCGATATTCTCTCAATTTAGATAAAAAAGATGATTGGTCAAGCACAAAATAATGATAGTCCATAATAGTAGTGTTTTGACTGGTAATTAAATCAAAATTTTAATATATCTCTCCATTTAGATTCTTTTTTTGTACAAGTGTAAATGGATAAAAAGGTACATCGAACTTAAATAACGCTTAAAATCGGTTAATATTTTTTTTTCACTAGCCGTCTATGAATACTGATCAGCATATAAATCCCGTGACTGAACAGTATTTAATACCTTCGATTTTGCGTTCCTTCTCTGCAAATCATGCGTATTAAAGGGAATACATTTATCGTTACTGGAGGGTAAATATATCAATGACTTTATTATTAAAAATATTAAAAAATACCGAGAATTTAAATCAATTTTTTTTTTTAGAGGAAGTGGTTTAGGATTATCGACAGCTCAAGAATTGTTGAGGTTAAAAGCAAATGTGGTGGTAAATATTATTTAATTTAATATTTAATATATTTGTGTAATTTGTGTAATCCTTTTAATATTTTAAAAAAAAAAATCGATCTTTTTTTTAGGTAATTGATTTGAAAGATGACGGAAAATCGTTTTTTAAAGGACAAGAACAAAGTGTTTTATTCGTCCAAGCAGATGTAACTTCTGAAGCATGTATTATAAATTTCTTTTCTGATTTTTAAAATGTCGTTAAGTTTTACTGAAAAATGGGTCCTTGTTTAGGAAGCAATAACCAAAGCTATTCAACAAGCAATTGAAAAATTTGGGGAAAATATTCGCGGAGTTGTAAATTGTGGTGGTATACTATCGATAGGAAAAGTAAGTTCTTATATTATTTATTATATTTTTTTTTTAAAAAAAAAAATTTAAAAAAATTTTAATTGAATAAACAGATCGTTGGATCAAATGGGAAACCATTAGATTTGGATTTATTTAAATTTACTGTTAACGTTAATCTGGTAAATAATTTTTTAACGTTAATTAAACCATCAAACAAACCACCATTTATTTATTTATTTATTTATTTTTATTAGGTCGGAACTTTTAACGTATGTAGATTAGTAGCAGCACAAATGGTTAAACAAAAACCATTAGAAGAAGGTAATGTAATACTGTACATTTACTTCATTTTTATTATTTATTAATCAATGAATATTTGTTTAATTTCTCAATTAGGAGAAAGAGGGGTAATAATAAACGTATCATCGATTGCTTATCAAGATGGACAAATAGGACAAGTTTCCTATTCTGCATCAAAAGGTGGTGTGGCTTCAATGACTTTACCTATGACGAGAGATTTATCTAAATTCGGTATTAGAGTTGTTTCCATTGCTCCTGGACTATTTGGTATTTATAATGTTTAATATATTTATTTTGTTAATATGAACGGAAATTATATTTATTATATTATTTTTTTTATACTTTAGAAACTCCGATGGCATCAACACTGAATCATAGTAAAGAAATGAAGCAAAAATTGCTTTATCCAGTTGAGTATCCTGCTAGAGCTGGTAAATCAGATGGTGAATTCAATAAATTAGTTATTCACTTAATTGAAAATACCTATATGAATGGTGAAGTTATTAGAATTGATGCTGGTACTAGATTAGGAAAATTATAAATTTCAATTTATTTAATTTATTTAATAAAAATATTTATTTCATACGTTTTGTGATATTTAAAAAAATTGTGATCTACAAATTGAAACAATATTATTAATTTTTTCATTCATGATACTTTGATACTTTCTACCATTGTAGAGTATCTACTATGTACTCAAATCAAATATCAATCAAGGTATAGGTTTCGTTCTTTTATAAACCTTTAATGATCTGTAAACTTATTTAATTGTTTAACCATTCTTTTAAGAGTTTTACAGCATATGCATCATTGGAAGCTTATTAAATGACCCAGTTTCTCTATCTAAATCCATGCAATTCCATTCATTTTCGTTATTTTTCGTCTTTAAAGTAGCATCTGTATAATATATAAATTTGTTTATTTTTTCTACTTATCTATAATTCCTCTTTTATTTATTAACTACCATTTCTTTCGTATCTAATAATTTCTCTATTTCAAACTAATTTTGGTTTCGAATATACAAGTGATGAGTGAAATTTATTCTTTTTTTTTCTTCTTCTAAGGAGCGGACTTCGGCGGATTTTTTCTTCCAGGAACCACTTTGATAAGGTTCAATGGGACGAGGGTTTGGAAGTAAATTGAGCCTTGGATAGATGAACTCGGTGAGGGTTTTTTTTTTAAAAAAAATTTATTATATAGAAACGTTTAGTAACGTTTCCCATTTTTCAGTACGGGAGAAGTTTTTTAAAAAATTTACTATAGAAACTTACTAAACGTTTCCTTTTCTTCCATATTTAGGGAATAGCCATTACGATCTGACAAACTGAATGGATATTTTTGTTAACGTTAACTATTTAAATAGTAATTTAGCATAATTTTTTGGTTAATTTTAACATCATGTAATTTAAACAATGTTGCTATTTTGGAGTTCTTAAATTATCAATTATATATGCAAGTTCTCAAGTTGTCAATTATGTATGCAATAAAGTAAAATATGCTCCATGAAGAGGAAGACAAAGAAGTCAGGATCGATCAAGAAGTAGAGATAGAAGAAATAGAAGTAGTATTAGTAGAATATAATAGAAGTGATAGAAGAGTAGAGATAGGAATAGAGATAGAAAAGAGATAGAAGAGATAGGAAAAGAAGATTTTGATTTTTTACTAATAATTCTAATAATTTTTTATATAGATTAAAAATATTTAATTATTTTATTCTAGTAATTTTTCATCTAAATAAATAAATTATGTAAATTAATAGCAATTGCTTTTGGTGATTCGAGTTATCCATTAGATTATCCGGCCGAAACAATTCACAAAATTTAAAAAATTATTTTATTTATTATTTAATACATTTAACAAATAAAATTACTAAAAATAAGAAAATCTAATATTAATACACCATTAATTCTATTATTATTGTTTGTTTTTGTTAATTTTATTCTTATATTTTATTTTTTTTATATCATTATTCCTTTCTATTTCTGCTACCTTATTATATTTTATTCCCAACTTTTTTCCACAATTAAGTGACTGGCATCTTTTTCTAAGCCAGTATACCTTTCTTTGATTATATTCATTTTTTCTTCAAATTGTTCTTTCAATCTTATCCCTTCCTTTACTTTGTCTTCATTTTGGAAATGTTCTTTGATTTCTTCTTTATCTGTTATTATACAGCATCGGATGGTTGTCATTTAAAAGGACTACGTTCTAATTCTTTTGTTTCGTCAGAGATTCTTGGGAAAACTCTTATTCCAGATTAAGTTTTGTCTGTATGTTTTAATTTTTTTTTTTTGATAAATTTCGTACTGATCGATTATGTCAAGGGTTTCCGTGTTGAGTTAAGATGTGGAGTTCGTGGTGGTTTGGTGATTTGTTTCTTTTATTATTCTTAAAGTCCAATAATTTGTTTATTTCTTGTTTTCTTCACCAGATGGCAAATATTTTCTTTTGCTTAATACAGTATTTCTTTTAACTTGTGATCTGTCTTTTTCTTTCATTTTCTTTCATTCCACCTTTCTCTTTCTGCGTCTTTTCTGTTGCCGTCTTCTATTATTTCTTTGTTGTATTATTCCTTTATCCATATTTTTCTATTATTTCTTTTATTCTAATCTTTTTTTAGTTATTTTTAACATGCTGAAATACATTTCTTATTTTATTTTGAAAGTAGTATTTTTTTTTTTTTTTTTTCTTTTTGCTGTTTGTTAATATCTCCCCATCATAGTCTTCAACGTTGCTTCATAAACATAAATACAAGGAAATGGAAAGGGAATTCTAATCTAAACCAAACCGCAGATAAGAGATACTCGACTATCTGACCGGTCTTTCCTTGCCTGATACGAAGAAGACCTCATATACAGTATAAGGAAGANAAGNGGAAGTTTAAAGGAATTTNAAAAAAATCAAACCAGCCAGATAGGAGATGTTCAACTACCTGACTGGACCTTCCTTGCCTGATACGAGGAAGACCTCTATATACAGTATAAGGAAAGTAAGAGAAAGTGAGGCTAAAGGGACCGAGAATCTAGTTTTTAAAAAGGAAAAAGAAAAGATAAAATTATGAATTTAAAGAGAGAATTCAGTAATTAGAATGGATAAAAGAATAATAAAGCAACATGATAGTTTTTTTAAATTTAGAGAAAAAAAAAATCTTAAAAAAAATAGTAGGTATTTATAAATATTTTTTTTTTTTTTNNCTTTTGTAAAATTTACAAAGGATGTGTCATGAGAACTTATTATGTATTTTTATTATTGAGTACTACTTAATTTAGATTTATTTGTTCATTTTTTTAATTTATTTTTAATTATGGGCTAAGGGCTAGCCAAGTAAAATATAATGGCACACATGAATCAGTTGTCACAATCCATATTATTTATGATCAAATTAAATATTTGATAACTTTTAGATTATACTTTAAATTTATATGTTATTACGTAAAATAGCGATGCACAAAAATATGAACCAAAAAATAAAATCAAATTAAAAAATACAACAGATGACGCAAGGTGTAAAAAATATGAACTATCTCATGTGCACCATTATAATTTATTGATTACAAATTTCAAAATTATGATTATATACTAAGTTATTTTACAAAAGGCAAAAAAAAAAAAAACTTATAAATACCTACCATTTTCTATAAGGGGTTTTTTTTCTCTCTAAATTTAAAAAAAAAACTATCAAAATCTTTATAAATCCACACTATTTCACATGTCGCTTCATTATTCTTTTATCCATTCTAATCAACTAGATTTACTGAATTCTCTCTTTAAATTCATAATTTTATCTTTTCTTTTTCCTTTTTAAAAACTAGATTCTCGGTCCCTTTAGCCTCACTTTCTCTTACTTTCCTTATACTGTATATAGAGGTCTTCCTCGTATCAGGCAAGGAAGGTCCAGTCAGGTAGTTGAACATCTCCTATCTGGCTGGTTTGATTTTTTTNAAATTCCTTTAAACTTCCNCTTNTCTTCCTTATACTGTATATGAGGTCTTCTTCGTATCAGGCAAGGAAAGACCGGTCAGATAGTTGAGTATCTCCTATTGAGTATCTCCTATCTGCGGTTTGGTTTAGATTAGTATTCCCCTTTTTATTTCCTTGTATTTATGTTTATGAAGCAACGTTAAAGATTAAAAAGATCATCGGGATGGAAGATTTTGCAAGACGATAAAGGAAAACAGAAGAAAGAAATACAACTTCAAAATAAAATTAGAAGAAATATTCAAGATAATCAAGCTATTTCATCATATTGGATTGTGAAAAATTAAAAGATTAAAAATTAATGAAAAATAAAAGAATATTATGAAGCAACGTTAAAGATTAAGATCATTGTGATGGGAAGATTTTGCAAGATGGTAAAAGAAAACAGAAATAACAAAAAAATTTTAATGAAGAAATATTCAAGATAATCAACTCATTTCAGCATATTGGATTGTGAAAAATTAAAAGTTTTATTCAGGATAAAAATTTATGAAAAAAAGAAAAGAATAAATAAATATACAATCAGATAATGAGCTCAAGATAACAGAGAAGATGCAGAAAGAAAAATTGGAAATGAAAGAGGACTGTTAAAAAAATTATAGCAAAATAGAAAATTTACTAAAGAAAACTTTGTTGGTGAATGATTAAAAGGATAAGAAGAAATGCAACAAATGAGTGGACTTTAAAAGAATAATAAATAAAACAGTAACAGATAAGGAAGAAATCAAAGAAATAAAAAGTACGTTTTTAAGAATGAATAAGAAGGAAAAGAACAATTTGAAGAAAAAACATAGTAAAGGATAATGAAGGAAGGAATACAAGAAGAAAAGATCAGAAAATGGAAAAATAAAAAACAATGGAGAATATTAAAAAGTCTTTTTTTTAAAGTTAATTTACATTATTTATAAATATAGATTTTTTTAATGGATAATTATCAAAACTTATTATTTTTTTTATTAGCAATAGTCATTAAAATTAGTTTTTTATATAATATTATAAAGAAGATTTTTTTTTAAAATAAAATAAAATAATTTATTTTTTAAATCTGTGAATCGATTTCGACCAGATAATGTACTATAGTACTTGACCAATTTCTGTTTGATTTAAAATAAAATAGCAGATATCTCTAATAAATAATTAACTATACCTATTGAATTTTCAGGTCATAAATTGTTTATTTTAGTTATAGTCTTATTAAAATCGCGCAAATGTAACCAATGTACCCACGAAGTATATAAAAGTTTATTAAATACATATCATACTGTAATACGCGAAGCAAAATTTTCAAATTGAATATAGTTTGTTGAGTATCAACAGATATATATAATACAATTAAAGTTGCAAGTATGATAGTATGATACGAACTACTTGCATATTATACAATCGGACTTTTATAATAATAATAAAATAATAAATAACAATAATATAGTATTTAATACTGTCTTAAAGATTTAGAATTAGCGGTAAATTAAAAATTAAAACACTTATTAGTTTCATTATTATAAAAAAAAATAATTTTATTGTACTCTCACAAAAACCAACCCAATACTTGTTGGCTCTATTCCAATAAGTGATACTTTATGGAATCATATTCGAGGTGAAGGCTCAATGTAACAACATTCCTTAGGAATGCTCAGATGTGAGAAGATGGTCAATAATCAAGTTGAACACAACAATTTACAATAAAATTCCTGCTGTATTGGCACTGGTTGCTGAAGATTGTGACTACAAACCCAACTTACAGATTGCCATTGAATTAGGATGGAAGTTGAGATATACTGATTACGGACCTGAAATAGGAACTATGGTTATGAAAAATTATTTGGGCTCACTTGCAATGGCGTTTATCATTGGAATACCAAAGAGATAATGGATTTGTTTATGTGAATTAGATATAACTTCATGTCAAATCACAAATATTGATTGATTTACATCATGTATAGTGGTTTTATCATATGATAATTTGTATTAATGTGAGACTTAAGAATATGTTCAACATAGTAAAAAAAAATTTAATATTGTATCGTCAAATTAATATGTAAAAATTAGGATATTGATGACATTTGGAAATGTAAAATTTTTGCCAAAATTTTAATTTTATATTAATATTGTATATTGCATACATGAATTATATCTTCCTTAAAGAATAAGGATAACATATGAAACTTATTTCTTTTTTGAAGTCCCAGAACCTGTTGATAAGAAATCATAAAATGCTTTTTGAGGTAATTCAATATTTCCTAATCAATTAAATTAAGATTATTTAGAGTAAAATTTTTTTCAATTCTTTCAATATTTAACTTAAAATAATCAATAATACAACATACCAATCATTTTCATCTTCTTTTTCCCTTCTTTTTGTTTTTCAAGTAATTTCATTTTACGAGTTACATCTCCGCCATACTAAAATTAAATTTACATTTAAAATATTCCTTTTAACAAAAATATATATACTTATTGACAATAACTTACGCATTTCGCAGTTACATTTTTTCGCATAGCAGATATTCTAATCATAAAATTGTGTTATTACAATAATATATATTTTACACATAAGGCAGAAAATTCTAAAGAACTTACGTTTCTCTAGCAATAACTTTTCCACCGACAGCCGTTTGTATTATGACTTCGTATAGTTGTCTAATTTTTATAAAAAGATCCAATATATTTAATTTTTTAATTTGATAACCTACATCATATTAATTAACTTTACTTACTTTGGGATAACTTCACTTAATTTCTTTGCCCATTCTCTTCCAACATGTGCAACTTGAGATCTGTGTAAAATTGCTGCTAAGGCATCTACAGGTTTTTTATTAATCAACACATTCATCTATATGAAAAAAGAAATATTTATTACTTTACATAATTATAACCAGTATTTAATAACTTGAGAATGACATACTTTAACAATATCGGATGTTTGATATCCCATATCTTCATAATCAAAACTGATAAATATAATTAGTAAATATTAGGTCAATTATTCGTTAAATTTTCAGATTGGAATATCATCAAACCTTGCATAACCGCTAGATTTTGATTTTAATTCATCGTGAAAATCTGTTACAATTTCTGCTAGTGGTATGCTGTATTTCATCATGACACGTGATTCGTCCATATAATTGTACTCTAATTGTTCCCCCCTACGGGACTGAATATAGTAATAAATAGGAAAGTTAAAAAGTGAAATGCGAAAATTTGAATGAATTTTACTATTATAATTTAAACGTACCCCACAAAGGTCCATAACGGATCCCATGTATTCCTAAAGGAAAAAAAAGTATTATTGATAATTAAATAATCCAAACAGTATTTATACTTGACATACCTCTGGTAATATAATAGTAGCCAAAACCATTGGCTCTTGCAATTCAGATACTTTATTCTGCATTTCCATTGGATCTGGAAACTCAGTTGGATTACGAATTAATTTTGATGTTCCGTCACGGTAAATTACTAAGAGCATTAAAATTAAAATAATTAAAATCAACTCGCAGCGGAATAAGTTTATCCATTATAATGACATACTCTTGTAAGGCACCGTTGGTCGCGTAACAATTATATTAGCATCATGTTCCTAGCAAAAAAAAATTATTTTTTTTAAAAAAAGGGGGAAAGATTTTTTTTTTTTAGTTTTCTTAAAATTACACTTACTTCTTCTAATCGTTGTCTGAATACATCCATATGCAGTGTTCCTAAAAATCCAATACGCCAGCCTTGTCCCAAAGCCGTACTTTAACAACTATTTAAATTATTAAAATGTTTATTTCACAAATGTGAATCAATAAACTCAAATGATTTTCATACCTTGTTTCCTTTTGTACAGAAACACTCGCATCATTCAAAGTTAATTTAGTAATTGATTCATCCAATCGGCTAAATTCATTTGTATCGGTAGGAAATACACCAGCGAATACCTACAAATAACACACAATTTAAGTTTTTTTTTATCTCATCAAACACCATTTTCCTTTCGTATTTTCCATACCATGGATTTTGCAGGTTCAAATCCTGGTAAAGGTTCTACTGGATTTTTGATATGATAAAATGTATCACCAATATGAGCTTCAGTCGCTACTTTCATGCTACAAATAACATATCCCACTTGTCCAGCATGTCTAAATTTGTAAAAAATAACTTAGCTCATACAATAAACAAAATATTACAACAAATGAAGCTCTTTATTACATACAAATACCCTGTTATGACTTGTTCAGGATGCATAATCCCGATGTCAATAACTTCATATTTTTTCTCTGAATACGCTGACATTATCTTATCACCTAAAGAAATTTAAGGGTTTACGTGTTATTCTTATTATAATTTTATAAAATATATTTCGAAAAGAGAATTACCTTTTTGTAATTTTCCATCGACAATTGCCATTAAACAAACAACACCAACATATGTATCATACCATGAATCAAAAAGAAAGGCTTTCAAAGGCTTATTAATATCTCCACTGGGCCTAATAATCAATCGATTAAATTAGCTCAAATAAATTCATGCTATAATTTCAGACACGGTTTTAAATGCAAAACATACGGAGGTATCTTTTCAATCACAGCTGGTAAAATTTTATCGATCCCGATTCCAGATTTAGCTGAAATCTTAACATATAACTGTGATTAATAATAAATGAAAATAAAATAAAAACATAAGGAATAATAATAAACATTTCACACCAATGGAATAACCGAAACATCCAATTCGAATGTACTCTCGATTTGATTTATGACACGATCAGGTTCAGCAGTAGGAAGGTCTATCTATAAACTGAATAAGTTTAGATATATCTAAGAATCATAAGGTTAAACATAAATTCCATACTTTATTTATAACAGGTATGATAGCCAATCCTTCATTAAAAGCCAGAAAGAAGTTAGCGACAGTTTGCGCTTGAATTCCTTGTGATGAATCTACTAATAATATTGTTCCTTGACATGCCGCCAGTGATCTTGACACCTCATAATTAAAATCAACGTGTCCCTATGTTATTAAATAAAAATCAGGTATACATTAATTTTGAGAAAATTTTAAAAAGAAATCATTTAAAAAAAAAATGAATCTTACTGGTGTATCGATTAAATTAAGTAGATAATCTTTGTTCTTATATTCATAAAACATTGAACATGTCTAAATGAACAAATTCTTAATAAATAAATAATGAGATAATGTCCTAAATAAATTAAAAAATATGCCATACCTGAGCTTTTACTGTGATTCCTCGTTCTCTTTCTACAGTAAGTTTATCCAACACCTGTTGATGTAAATGATTAGAAGAAATTGTTCCTTCATGATTATTGAAGAATTAATTAGCATTAATTCCATTATTAAGTTAGGAAATAATTTATTAAATACAAGTTTCTACCTGTGAGTTCTAAAAGCCTTCAGTTTAACAACAAAATGTTAAAAAAATTTTCAGAATTGAACAAATAGATACAAATACGAAATTTCAAGTTCTACCTATCTGCTAATGTACTTTTCCCATGATCTGTGTGATTAATATAAATAATAATAAATTAATATAAAAAAAATTTCTTTGTTGTAAAATAAATATATAACGCACCTACATGAGCAATAATACTAAAGTTTCTAATATTTTCGGCTGGAAATTTGGATAAATCTATGTTTTTATTCTATTAAACAAATTAATCATAGTTCCTTTATAATTGGCATTTTTTTTCGTGAAATAATAAAGTTGAAAAATTTACCGGATTCGATGATGATGAATGTCCTCTTTTCTGTAATGGTCTTACTGCATTTCTAAATAAATTTCCATAATTTATATTTAAAGATCGGTTTATTCTTTTTGAAATATATAATGTATTTCGATGAATTATGTAGGATTTATTGTTAATGTGTGATCTAATGTTAAAGAGAATTGGTCGAGAAATCATTTTGAATATATATATATATATATATTTTTTTTTTTTTGAAAAAAAAGTTTTTTTAACGTATGCAGGTATGTAGGATAATCTGCATCATTGTTAGTTACATAAAAGGATAAATTTTGTGCATTTTAAGAATTTAAGGTTCGATTATCTTAACATTTAATAACTTTTCTCCGTAATTAATTATTTTTATAATATCAATGGATAATTCAGAGGTATAATTATCTTATGGTTGTCATTATTTATTTACGAAAAACTTAAGGAACAATTTTGTTTTTCAGTTTCAGAAACTTTTCTATGCAGGTCCAGTAACGTCTTTATGTTTTCATAATGACATAATATTATTATCCGGCCAAGGACCTTATTTTAAAGTATTTTATGTTCCAACCGGAAATTTATTATTTAGTTATCCTCTTATGGAATACTGGAGAATACATAGGATTGTACCAGGTAATACTAAACGCAAATTCTAAGTTTTATGTTTTATTTATACTTTAACAACTATAATTTTTGATTTTTTTCTTGAAAGTTAAATTAGTAAAGAAGGAAGAAATAGTCGTAAAGGGAAACAACAATAATGATTCACCTAATAATATTTTTAAAGAACAGAGATTATTGGCAATTTATGGGTCAAAAACTATCCAATTTGTTAATTTAATTATAAATTATTATAAGGATAAGTATGTTGATAATTTTATTAATTTTGAAGTTTAATTGCTCCTAAATTTCTAAAGTTTATTATTATTTCTTTTTTTTTTATATTAAAGTTTGCAGCCACCTAAAGTTTCAATTGTCCTAGAATCGAGATTATCACCTTTAAGGGATTGGATTCACGATGTTAAATGGTTATATGATAATATTAACGATTCAATGTCTACATCTACTAATTCTATTAATTCTGAAGTAAGAAATAAAATAATTTATTTTATATTTTATAAAATTTCTAATCTCAATTTTAATTTTTTCAATAATTATTATAGTCATTTCCAAATTTTGAAAATAATCCAACAGAATTAGCAATATCTTTTGCTCATAATTTTGTTGAAATTTGGAATATTCAGGATAAAACTTGTGTTTATTCTGTACAATGTGAAGAACGATGTATATTATATTCCGCAAGATTTTTTGGTGATACTCGAAATGATTTGATTTTGGCATCCGGTACAGTATTTAATCAAGTCCATTTATGGGAAGTTATGAAAAAGAATGAATTTGGGGATGGATTTGTATTTAAGAAATTCATTGGACATGAAGTAAGTTCCAAAAATCTATTTAATACTTTCAGCTGGACAAGTTTTTGATATTATATATGTTTTTAAAGGGTGTTATATTTGGAGTAAGATTTAGTGAAGATGGAAAAGCTATATCTTCGGTATCAGACGATAGAACTATTCGTATTTGGAAGACTGACAGAAATGATAAGTATGAAAATATATATTTCTTATTTGATTTCTTTATTAAACTTTCCTTGAAATTGGTTGAATCAAAGACACTATATCTTTTATTTTTATAGATCTAATCCTCTTATATTATATGGGCATATGGCGCGTGTTTGGGATTGTCATATTTTAGACAATTATCTCGTCAGCATTTCAGAGGTACTATTTTTTATGATTCATGCTCATTTATTATTACTTTCTAATATATTCTAATTATTAATATTAGGATTCAACATGTCGTGTTTGGCAAAATTCAATAAATTTTAACGGGAGTGATGAAATAAGGGATGTAGACTGTCTGGCCTGTTGGGAGGGCCATGTTGGAAAAAATGTTTGGAGCTTAGCAATTGATCCTTCAAGGAAGATTGTTGTAAGTTGTATTTTAGGTTTAGATAACGAGAGGGAAGAATTTTAGTGAATTTAATTATTGTATTTATCATTTTAGGCTACAGGTGGAGGGGATTCTGGAATTCGATTATGGTCGCTTTTATCGGTTACAAATAATAAGATAGGCATGTAAATATTTTTTTCTCAAAACATTTTCATTCAATATTGATATCTATCATAATAATTTAATAACGTCCTTTTTATATAGATTCTGATAAGGATTTGATTAGAATCGAATTACCTTCCGTTGATTCCTATGCTCATTTAGAAGTGAGTACTACGTTTGTAGGGATTTCGATAATCTGTGTTACTACTTATATTTTTTCTTTCCAAAATAAATGAATAGGAAAATACAAGAGAGCACATTAGAAATTTTGTTCTAGTTGATTATTGTACTGTTGTTATAGCCACAAACTATGGGTAAACATAAATTTTATTCACATTATTTATTTAAATCATTGTATAATTAAGTTGGCCTTTTTTTCTTAATATTTGTTTATAGGCATTTATTAAGATATAGTCATGAAACAAAAGAGTGGTTATCATTATATAGTTCAAAAGAATTGCGAAATTACACAATGATGAATGTTTCAAATTGTGGGAGAGTTGTATGTTGCGGGAGTATTAATGGCCACGTGTTTATTATAAGTGTATATCTGCAATTTCAGGTAAGTAAATATTTGAATTATTATAGGACAGTACATTGTTTAATAATTATTTTGTTACTTTTTAATTAAGACTATAATGAGAAAGACGCATCAATATAAAGTATTTGAATTATTTGTGGAAGAAACTAAAGGTTCGTATATATTAAATATTATACGTTATTTATTTGTATTTTTATAGTTACTTTTCTTATAATCTCAATTTAATAAAATTAGATCCGAATATTTTATATGTGGTTTCTCATGCTGTTCATAATGAAATATATTTGTCAAAATTGGATTTAAACTGTAATATTGATTCAGTAAGTTTAAAATTTAGCCATTTTTTTTTATCATAACAACTAAAACATTTATTTATTTAAATATTACCGTTATATCACTGATCCTATATAATTAAAATAGGAACCTAGTTTTGAAATGCTATATAAGCTTTCCGTGCCACCAAAATTTCTATTAATGTCTCTTGCGTTCTGTCCATCGTATTATCTATTAATATGCGGGTCGCGTGAAAGCGGGTTAGCAATTTATACCTTGAATTCACTTATTCCATCTGATATGGAAAATCCTATAATAGAATTATCTCCGATCATATATTTAAAAAAAACGCATGGAAATCAAGCTGTGACATCTGTGGCTTTAAGGATAGATAAATTAAAAAATAATGATGATGATATGGAAGAGGTATTAATAATATATACTTCAGGAAGAGATGGTGGATATGTTAAATATAGACTCAGAGGTTTATCTATTTTAAATTCAAAAACTAGTTCCGAAGATATAGGAAAAGAGCCAAAAATAATACAAATTAATGGAACAAAAAATTGTGATGATGAGTTATATGAAGATACAGATGGAGAATATGATGTAGATAGTGATAATCCTGCAAAGGAATCACAGAAGAAAAATTTAACTTTAGAGGACGGATTAATTTTAGAACAAGTTTACAAGGTAAAGATTACAAAAGGTTGGCTAGAAAAGGTGAGTTTATAATAGTACAAAAATTTGATTGTTAAAGTTGAGGTTATTATATCCATATAACTATTATAAGAATTTGAAAGATAGTTTTTGTAGATGATGAGCTTATGTTATTAGGATTTTATCGAAAAAGATTTTTTGTATATAATGAAGGCAAGAAATACGAGGTATGCTAATTTAAATTGAATTATTTGATTTTAGAGCGGAAATTATTTAAGTATTTACATTTTATTAGATGTTTTCAGTTGCATGTGGAGGAGCGCATAGAATGTGGCATTTTAAAGCTAACGACAAAAGAATGGATAAAGCAAGTTTTATGTTTATTAGGAAAGAAGATGTAAGGTTACTTTAACTTATTATACACTCATAAAATTGGTAATTCTAAGATTTTATTTTATATAGGTTTATATTTATTCAAGAGAAAGTTCAGCTAATAATGAAGGATTTAATGAATGTAAATTACAAGGAGATTTTCATGGAAGAGAATGTAGAATTGTTAATTATTTATGTACGTATAATTTAAAAATAATAACATATATTATTATTAAACATCCATGTAATCCATGTATGATATTTGGTTTCCGCTATATAGCTTATCCGCTGGATCTTGATTTAAGAAATGTTCAAGAGTATGAGAATCCAATAATATTTGCCACAGGAGCGGAAGATAGTTTGTTAAGGCTGTTTCAATGTGAGTTTTTACTTTACTTTTCATAATAAGAAATTCATCATTTAATATTCTCTGGTATTATAGACATGCCTGGTGAGATCGAAAACAATTTGGTTAGTCTATGTAGCATAAAGAAGCATGCTTCTGTAATTAAAAGTATAGAGTGGAGTTACGGTAAGTTCTTAAATGTAAATATATAGAACGATTAATGTAAAGCGTATGTATACTAATGAACTTGTTTTTTAGGAAATGAATTATTATTATTTTCAAGTGGAGCTAATGAAGAATTAAGATGTTGGAAAGTTGAAGTTGACCTTACATGTAATCAACCAGAAATCGGCTTTTGGAAGCTTTATTGACAATTTGTATAAATTTATTTATTTATTTATTTATTGTATTATAGCAACATATCCATTAGTGAACGTTAATTGTCTAGAATGGTCATCATGTCCAGCTGTCAGGTAATTATTTTTTTTTTTTACTTAAATGGACATCATTTTTATTTTATTTTATTTTGAATTATAATTATTGCAATTAGCGAAATTCCGGAAACTAGGATTATGGATACTTCTGTTTATCCAATTAATCCATCCAAAGGATTGCATTTTATCGCAGCTGTATATTCCGATTCTGTATTAAGAGTAAAAAAAGATCTTTTTAAATATATGTTCTGCTTTTTTATATATAGTACATGCTTAAAAGGTTAATTAAATAAATTATTTTTTAATAGATATGGCTTTTTGATGAAAAGAAAAGAAAATTTTTTTTAATCGGAGATGCTAAATTTTATTTTAAATGTATTTTGCAAGTTCATCATTTAATAATTTCAGGTATTTTATATTTTATTTGAGAATTTAATTTAATCAAAAATTTTATTTAATTCAAAATTTTATTTCGAAACAGCAGCAGAAGATTCAGAAAAGGCTGGAATTATTTTATTTACTTCTGCAACGGATGGAAGGTATAGTGTATCAAAGAGAGACTTTTTATAATGAAATTATGAACTAATAAAATATATTATTTCTTGTAGGATCGCTATTTGGGATGTATCGAGGCCTATTTATAGGTTCGTTTATATTTACAGTACTTAAAGTATATTTATGGTTTATTCTTTAATTAAACATATCTCTTTTCATTTAGTTATTTGGATTTATACGATAAAAGTAGCGAAGCGGTTAATTCACTAGATTTGGGAGAGCCGGTTTATTCTTATCAAGCTCACCAATCTGGAGTAAATTGTTTTGCAATACGTCAAATATCTGAATTTAATAATCTATATATGATAGTAACTGGAGGAGATGATAATGCT
Source organism: Glomus cerebriforme (assembly GCA_003550305.1). Taxonomy (NCBI): domain Eukaryota; kingdom Fungi; phylum Glomeromycota; class Glomeromycetes; order Glomerales; family Glomeraceae; genus Glomus; species Glomus cerebriforme. The sequence goes on along the minus strand of QKYT01000350.1, from coordinate 74,026 downwards.
ATCTCAATAGCATATTTTGATATTTTATGGGATACATCATGCAAAGAGAATGATGATAATAAGATTCAGCTAATAATTAAACCTAATAACAAAAAAATCGTAAAAATAGAGACTGCGCACGGATCATCCATTCAAGGTAAATAAGTATTTTTAAAAGTTTACTCTTTTTTTTTTCGTTTTCTACGTTTTCTTTTTGTTCACTGTATTATCTATCATCTTTGATATTTAGGAGTTCATATATTGAATGATACAAAGATACTAAGCACATCATTAGATCAGAGATTGAATTTGTGGGAAGTGAATTTTTATAATCAAGATGAGATTGATAATACCAAAAATGAAGTCGGTAACTATAATGAATTTAGATTAATTCAATCCGAATTTGTAAATGTTTGTGATCCATCTTCAATGAGTGTTCTAAACATTACTGATAATATTTTACATGTAACAATTGTTGGAATTGGTATAGAAATATTTAAATATGGATAATATACAGTATATACCTTTTTTTTTTTAAAAAAAAAAAAAAATGAAATAAAATAAAATAAAATAAATATTTCTTTAATATATTCATATACTATTAAATTCTCCATAACCTTTAATAATGTTAGGATATTCTTTGCAAATTTTTACTAAATCTCCAATAACAAGAGTATTATTCCAATAAAAATTAAATTTTCTAATTTCGAGTCTACTTTTTAAAAAAGATTCAAAAATATTACTTTTAATTATCCAACCATGAACTATTGTAAGAGTTTTTAAATGTAATAAAGGAGCTTTAGATAATTCTAATAAAAGAGGATCAAAACTAATTCTTGATAAAGAACAATTTGAAGTTGAAGGATGTAATCTTAAAGTTTTAATATAAGAACAAGAAGTTAATAATTGAGATAATTCAAAAGTATCATTAGAAGAAATTGGACCACTATAAAATGAAAGTAAAGGACAATTATTTGATATTGAAATTAAAAGTAAATTAGTATTATTTGGATTTTGAAATTTACAACATTGAATAATAATATGAGATAAATTACTACCAAAATTATTAATATTAGTATTAGTAATAAATCTTGAAAAAATTTCCAAATAAATAGGATTTGAATCTCTATAAATAAATTTTTTTAAATTTGGTAAAGAAATTAAAGAAAATTTTAACCAATCATGAAAATTATAATCATGATAACCACAATCCGTTAAACTTAATTCACGTAAATTAATAAAATTCAATAAATTTTCAAGAGGAAAATAAAATTTTTCTAAAGTTAAATTGAATAAAGTAATAGATTTTTCTAATAAAGTTGAAATAGCATTCTTATCGATTAAAATATCATACATAATATGATATTGTATCGTTAATTCTTTAAGATTTTTTTGAGATTTTAATAAAATAAGAGCCGAATCTGTCATAATTCTATAAATTGAAAAAGAAATTCTTTCGATTGAATTTGTTATTTGAGAAAGTTTTAAAAATAAATTTTCCATTATTGGAGTATCAGAATTATATTGAAATTCTTTAAGATTTGAAAAACAATTTTTTGTATTTTTTATAGGAATTTGATTAATTATATCTAAAATAATATCAGAAGTAGTACCGGTAGTTTTAACAATAATTGTATGACTAATTTTTAAAATATTTATAAAAGAAGAATTATGTAAATGAGTAGTTAAAACTGAAAGTAATAATTTAATTTGTGTAGAAGTATATGATAATTTACCATAATTTGGATGAGCAAACCAATCTTTTACTGCCAAGTCTATACAAAGCATATCTATTACACGAAGAAATGTTTGATAATTAAAAGTTAAATTCGTTATCTCTGGTATTTTAATTTCATGACTAATTAATAAATTTTTTGATTCTTGTGGTAACGTTGATATAAATGTATTAATGAGAGAAAACATTCTTCTTGATCCATATCTGCTATCAAATTTCGTTAAGGAAAATGGGTTACTCCATAATATTGGTATTGCGGTTCTACACCAATATCTATTAACTAATATACAAGGGAATAATGATACTGGATCATCTTCTAAATATTTAAATATGGGTACAAGACATTCTGAAATTAATATTGATGCCATAATAATACAAAAGTTTAAAATTTTTAAACTTTTTTTTTACGAAAAAAAAAAAAGGAAAATAAAAAATTGGCCAATGTTATTGCTACAAATGAAATGGTTCGATTATTAAAATATATTGAATTACACCAAGTGTACAAAAATAGTAGTTGCGTAAATTATGTTGTACAAAGGTGTTAATCATATTTTCTAAACTTAGTAAACGGTGTATAACATTTATTATTTATTATTAACGCATAAAATGCAATGCAAAAATTATATATACAATAAATCGAAGAAAATGAAATTAATTTTATTTATAAATTTTTTTTTCATATACATAATAATACTAGAATAAATGTGTTAAATTTAGTTGTCAAGGATTGATACGTCCATTGGATTGTATTGAATGAATTTTCTACATCGTTTCATTCTTCTTTGGTAATCATTGGCAAGAAACTTAAATAACGATAGGACCATATTATTTTCTTTTGGGTTATTTAAATAATAATTATTCTTTTTTGAGAATCTTATTATTATATAAATTAGGGGCCAATAAAAAAATGTAAAAATTTTCGATCGAATCCTGGAAACAAATATTGATTTATTTATTAATATAATCAGTTTCATATGTTGATGTTACAAATAATATAAATAATGATAAATATTCAAAAAATTAATAATAGTAATAAATATACAGACAATATAAAGTTACTGTATACCATTTTTTTTTCGAATAAACTTTTAAAATTTTCTTTCTCAGAGAAAAAGTGATTAACTTTTCCATATTTAGGGCAAAATTAGTAAAAATTTATGTCTAGTTTCAAGTTTCAGCCGAATTAATTGAAAGGTCATAGACATTTCATAGACATCAATGCTATTAATACATACACATTTGTTATCCTAAAATATAATTTTTGTTTATATTAAAATAATTTATCTTATTTGTAAACATCATTAAATATGTCTTATTATGAAATAAAAAAAAAAAATAAAAGATAATTACGTGCGTATTAAATGCCAATCTATTATTTGGATCTCGTAATATTTCATTGTTTAAAAATTCTATTCTAAGAAAATCAGATATAGTATGTCGGCGCGTTACGTCAATTCTCCGCGACTCCGCCAATCATGCATAAAATTATGCAACATTCAAGTGGAGAAATCATAATCGCCACATCGGATTTTTTATTTAGTTTACTCCAATCATTAATTACTTTAAAAGAAAAAAAAAAAAATTTTTTTCTTTGCTAAAGAAAACAATATTATATGCAGTTGTTTGTTCAAGGCATTTAATAATCGATCAACATTTAGTATAATAGTGTAACAACATAAATGTACAAAGTTGATTGTCTCCTAACACAACTAACCCAAAAAAAGGAAAATATCGTCCGAAAAATTTACGGATCCCGACTAAATACAGTATATAATATACATCAATCCAAAATATAAATAGCTAATAATTTCATTTTTCTATCACCGATTTCTTTTAACGAAATTTTTCTCTCTCTCTCTCTCTCTCTCTCTCTTTTTTTTTTTTTTATATATAAAAATGTCCGTAACATTTAATACGGATGTTTTATCAATAATTTTATACTTTCTTAGATATAATAAGCAAACATTATATTCATGTCTTTTCGTAAATCGACTTTGGTGTCAATTGACAATTCCAATTTTATGGAGGGATCCTTGGACATTTTTTTATCGAATAGAAAATAATTCACCCCCATCAATTCCAACTCAACCATTAAAATTAATCAATACATATTTAAGTTTACTTCCTATAGAATCAATAATTGAATTACAAAAAAATGGAATTAATGTTCCAATTCATTCAATCGAACCAAGTTTTAATTATCCAATGTATTTAAGAGGTTTAGATCTTAATTATCTTTATAAATCAATTATACGTTGGATTTATGATAAATATAATGAAAAACTTTCAATTCATCCCCTTCAAAAAGCTGTTTCACGTTTAAAAAAATTTGGGAAAAAAGTTACAGGTCGTGATGATTCTATAGAAACAATAGATGACGAAGATAAGTTAAAAAATGAACAAATTCTTTTAATTTATTCGAAACTTTTATCATTCTTCTTCAAAGAATCACCTAAATTAAGTTTAATTCGTATCAAACCAAAGAAAAATGATATAATGTTTTCAAATTTAATAAATTCAAATGAAGCTAAAAAATGTCTTTCATATCTAACTGGATTAGAATGCGTGGACGATCATAAAATGGAAGAAACTTATGCACACCTCGCGTTAAGTAACACAAACATTTATCAAATTATGATTCATGGATATCAAAACACAAAATCTTTAGCAAATTTATTAAGTGTTCAAAAAAAATTACAAAAACTTTATTTTGTAAATATTAACAATATATCACCTTATGTCTATTGGACAACACCTGGCGTTGGTTTAGAATTACAAAAGAAGGCTCATTTTATAATAAAACTTAAATTAGAAGGTTCTTGTGGGTTTTTAGAATTATTAAAAGATTTCATAAATTTGGAAGAATTCTCTTTAAGATGCGTTCATAAAAATTCTTGTAATGATAGAATACCTTTGAAGGCTCCTACCCTTAGAAATTTAAAAAAATTAGAATTTGAATATGAACATAAATATGAGATAAATTTTATAGCAAATTTAATTAGAAATACTCGTCAATTAACAAAAATTATAATTAAAGGTTCAAGGATATCAGATCCAAATAATTGTAATTTATTATTGGATTCTATTAAAAATTATTGCCTTCAATTAAAAATTTGTTCAATCCCAATTTCTATAATTAATCCTCGTTTAATTTCTTTACTTGAATCTTGTAAAAATATACAAAGATTAAGTCTCTTTTCTATTCCTTCGGAAAATCAAATTAATATTAATTATTGTGATAATTTTTTAGTTCAAATATTAGAATCTGAACCCGTTAGTTTACATACTCTTGAATTAATTAATTGTAGTTTTTCTGTTGAAGTATGGGAGAAATTCTTGGAAGCTCAATATATTTCAAAAAAATCTATTTCTTATTTATGGATGAAACATAATTTTCAACCTTCTGAAGAATTTTTAAAGAATTGTTCTACGTATAAACGTTTGGGTATGTTGAAAACATTTGAAAATATTAACTTGTATAGAGCTTGGTATGTATATTTATTTATTTATGTAAATATGTATTTCTTTTTTAAAAATTAATAATTTAATATTAATATTATCTATTAATTATTTATTATAGTTTATCACCGAAGTTTTATTTAAGGATAGATTAATAATAGAAATAGATATAGTTTATTTTAATAAGAAATTAATTTAATACATTTCTGAAAGAAATTTTTTAATTTTAATAAACCTAATTATTGTGTAAAGAGAATTGGCGCGTTAAAAAAAAAAATTATTTTAAATTGACGTGAATTATAAACAATAAACGTTATAAATTTGTTTATTAATTTATTTTTGCATCATTGAGTCCAACATTTGTTATATATCAAACTTTACTAAATTTTTAAATCACTTGTTAGAAAATTAATGGTTCATTCTAATCATCATTTCACAATGTTAATTCTACATATCAAGCATTAGTAACCTTGGTAAATTAATAAAATCTATCCTTATGTGAATAATTATTGAACCTTGATTTAAATATGCAAAATTTTTTACATCAAAATTTTTTTTGATGAGGCTGAATTCGAACGCGACCAGGATAATATAATGATACTACTGGATAGAATCTTGATGGTAAATTATTCCATCCTGATACCTCGGAATACTTTCTACCATTGATTGTAAAAGAACAGGTTCTTTTATTCATATTTAAATGAACAGTAATTCTTGAGCCATCCCCAAATTTAGGACAATATTGTAAACACTTACCAGAATTCCAACATTTACCACCAGATCCTAACACCCATCCAGTAGATTGAAATTTTGCATGGCCTTCACAATTAAAATTCTCTGATGCACATATTCCAACCCAAAGATTTTCACAAAATTTCTCAATAATGACATCCCATTCATAAATACCTTTATTTCCTAACGCTATTTTTGTTCTAACACTTTGATGTGAATCACAATGATTTAGATCATTATTTGTTCGTACAACTTTTCCATTTTCCTCAATGATAAGTTTTGATCCGCATGCTGACTTATCCCAAATATAAGATATTCCACGACTATCATTTGAATCAGAATTCATTAATCTTATATGATGTCGATAAACATCTAAAATTATTTCAGCTGGAATAATTTTTAATGGCTCAATGATATCAACTAATACTTGACCTTGAATTAGCCTGAAATCAATATATTTAACTAATGGCTCCAATTCTTTAACAACTTTTTGATGATCAGTAATTAATTTATTATTTACTTGGACTTTTTGTTCCATTTGTTCTAAAGTTGGTGGTAATCTTTCCAAAAGAGTTTTACATGCATCATTAGAAACTTGTTTTGCTGCAAGAATAGCACTGTATCGAAAAACTTCATATTCCGGGGTTACGAAGAGTTTTTCTTTTTCATGTGTACAATATAAAAGACAACGAAGTCCTGCAATTGATAATCGACCAAATTCAATAGTATTTAATGGGATAAATGCTACTGTTTCAACCAATAAATTTAGTAGAATATTATTATCTGATAATGGCATTATTTTCGCAATTTTAGATAATAATTCCGGTGAATAATTTTCTATGCTATTATTATTCTTAATAGTTTTTACGATGAACTCCTGAATATCCGGTAATTTAAAATAATCTGCGGCATAAAAAGCTTCAACTATATTTTCTTTTTTTAAAGATGATTCTTCAACTAATCCTGTATAAATGTATTCTAATATAATCTCCATTCCAGCAGAATTAATATTTGGAAAAGAAATTTGCTTTTCATAACTTTCCTTCATCCCATTATAAAGTAGTCCATCAAATACTTCGGACCTTGCTGCTAAAATTGCTTTACAACCATGTAATTTCTTTTCATCTTCACATAAAATTTCTATATCGCTATACTTTGGATTATTTATTAATAAACTTAAGTCTTGTTTTAATGAATATCCTCTCATCATTTCTAAAAAAAAAATTTTTTGAAGAAATTAGAAAAGTTTTGTCAATGGTTTCTATTTCGGGAATTCAGAAATCAATGTCACAATAATTCACGTGTCTTTCGTCATTGCTGCGGGCTTACCGCAACTCGACGTAAAAAAATTGTAGGTTTCATATTATATATAGTATATTATGAAATATATATATTATGAACCTACTTGCATTAATTATGAAGCGAAAACTGATTTTCTTCACAAATTAAAATTGTGTGTAAATTTTTATTTTTCTTCACAACTTCAATGCATCAGAGGAGATTAGGAGAGAGTTGTGAAAAAATATGCTAGTTGGCTCACAACCTAAAGTTGTGCGGAAATTTCATGTTGACTTCACTAATTCAGAGATGCATACAGGAGGAGGAAGGGCACTGATAACCCCTCCTTGTCTACTAGGTTTCCACGAGGTTAGTCAGGGCTCGTACGTAAGCTAGCTGGAGTTGTTAACAGGTTCGTCCTGTAACCTCCTGTTGTCTCCTATTGCTTATTTTGTACCAATTGGGAGTTAACATGTTAGTCTATGAGGTTAATCAGGGGCTCAGGGCTCATATGAGCCCTTCTCCGTAAGTCATGCTATCTTATAGCATACTTGTTACTCATTATCACTACAAACCTCTTTGCGGATGCCTCTCTTCATTGATAGGCCAGGTAAACTACGTTATCATTTATTGTTTCCCTGATATTTTATTTTGGTAAAAAGTTGGACAAAAAATGCCAAGAAATTTCAGTAACGTCAAAATTTTCACAAAATATTTTGGTGGGATCCAAAATCCTTTGTTATGCTTCGATTATTGTTATGCATTTGCGTCTAAATCTTTGCATGAACAGTTTTTTATGTGTCTTACCTTTTTTTTATTTACAAGACTTTCAAATTGTCTTCGGGATGTCTTCTATGCCTACACCTGAATTATTTTTATTTGAACATTTATTTCCGTTTAGAGTCACATTGTCGATTTGATAAAAATTATGATTCTTATATAATAACACAAGCGGCACTGATTCAGATTCGGATGAATTTTCTTTCGAAGATTCAGATAATTACTATAATGAATCCATATCTGAGAACCAATCAATTATACATCGAGGTCATAATTTTAAGGAGCTCATCTTATTGTTGAGATGGATTTCATGCCGATATTGAAAGTGGTAAGTTAGTAAAGAGGTTATTAAAGAGAACCGAAAGCCATTTTTCAACAGCAAAGACTAAGTTATGTAATGTAGATTCATTCCAGGACACTATCAATATGTATTATTAATTTTCGAAAACTTCCGGAATTTACCAATTACTTAAAAAAATGAGCGCCTGTTCGGACAGTGACAATTGTGACATCTGATTTTTGTCACATGCCTTGAAAAGTTGTAAACTTCAAAATGCATTTCAAGGTTGGTCTCGTTAGAAATTTTATCTTTGTAGTCCAAGTGCAGTTATTTCTTTTTCTCTTTTATGTACTAAATTTATCATTTGTCACAATATTTTAATAGAAATTCGACATAATAAAAATTGAAACAAATTTCTAAACTATGAATTGCAATAATATAAGCAGAGTGAAATGTAAATATTACGGTAAATGTGTGTTATATTGTTTATTTATCTCGCTGTTAATCTCTATAATTTATGTAACCTTTTACTTACGTGATCTGGAAGTAATATGGTGTGAGAATCTTGTAGTTAGCAATAGTGGAAATATGAGAGAGCAATATGTATGTCACTTCTATTTTCACATTATATGTATGAAAAATTAATAAAGTTCGGCTTAAAATTTTTAACTTGTGTATGAACAGTCATAGAGTTCAGGAATGTTATATCATTCACTAATTGGAATAAACTTCGCTTACAAATTTTTTTTTATTATACATTTATTTTATAAAATCTAATACAATGTACATTTGAGCAAGTTGAATAAATGAGAAAGGAGGGAAATGATAATAACAAAAAACTTAACGCATGAATGAATATAATATATTATATATTTAGCTGTTTTTAGTATTTGTAGTTGATATCTTTTTTCGGATGTAAGCAATTTCTTTATAAGAACTGTATACTCGCCTGGAAAATAAACTCTAAGTTTAAAGAGATAGTTTGAGAAAATTTGGGTATATACAGTATACCTTTCTGAATTTTCATACATCGTGACTAATAAAATAGACTATTGATAGACTCTGTTATTGATACTTCGAAACAATTAATAACCATAGTAATTTATCTGGGTGCAAAAAATTTTTTTTAAAAAAGAATGCAATTTTTCGGTCGTACGGTTGACCATATTTAATTAGTTATTAATCTGAAACAATAAATTATTTAATCAGCTAATACGAATTTGTTAATATTCAAGTGTTAATTATTCTTGCTCAATCGTTCTATTATTATTTAGATTTTATAGTGTAAAAAGATAGATCTCGTACAAATTTTTTTAATAAAGATGTATTATCCCAATTTTCAATATCTATAAAATTAAATAAAATCGAATCCAGAATACAATGAGTGAACGAAGTACCAACCCTGAACAATATGAAAGAGAAATAGCCAAAATAAAGAGACAGATGAACAGCATGATGCCTGTCTAAAACGTGATTGCGAAAGAAAGCGCAAAAATAAAGCTGAAGAGACAGAGGAAGATCGTAACACGCGACTTGCAAGTATTCGTGAACATAGAAAGCAAAGAAAACCAACGGAGACTTTTGCAAATGTAAGAACCGCTTAATCGCGAAAGTGAGAGAAAACGTAGTGCGCGTGATCGTAATAATCAAAGACGGCAAGAAATAGTTGAAGGACAGCGAAGAAACCGATGTTAGACCAAAATCAGCACAAACCATCAGTGAGGACGAACATAGAATGCTGCAAAAGTTCGAAACAAAATGGATAAATTTCAATACTATTTTTGTCCTGTATGTAATGAAAAAATTCCATCTATGTCACTTGTTCAAGGAATGTGTCGGCGATGCCATTTGGAAAGACATTACTTGAACTATTTTGTTCAACTGCACGTATTCTTTAACTCGCATCTCTGATGGCGATTCTGGTGAAATTCCAGATCGTTCAATTTATGAAGTTAAGTCCTGGCTTCAGGCTTTTAAGTGAAGAAGGTCTCTTGGGTGATAAAGTGCTTCAGTGTGAAAATGATTCGACGTTGTCAGCATCTCTTTGGCACGGAGTGATGTACCTAATGTCGAAGCCTGATCGAGTGAATTAATAAAAGAAATCTCAGCATCTGTATAGTCCGAAATAATTAATATAAAGCGAAATAACAAAGATTATTTTACGATTGCATTTATTTCTTTTTTTCTTAATCACGTGTGTGCAAAAATTCTTCTTGCAGTAAAAAAAGTATCTAATAAAGCATATTATCGATCGCCAAAAAGTTAAACCTTCGATTGAATTTATTTAACTTCAATCAAATTAAGGCCAAAAGATATTATTGAGCTATTTCTAGCTGAAATGTTTAACTGTTTATTGATATAAAGTACTTATATTCAAATTAAATTCGAGGATAATGTTAATTTACATCGAGCTTCTTCAGAACATAATCATGAAACTTTCAACTCTCAATCTACAGTATAGATATTAATTACCAATTTTAATTCTAATTTTATTATACTACATTATTGTTATTTAGAGATGTTACTGTTAAAATAAAATTTGTGCTTTTACAAAGTGGAATCATAATTTAGTAGGTTATATTAATTCTGTTCACCGAATTGTTCCATCAGAAAATTTGGCTGTAGAAAAAAAAAAAACTTTTTTGTATCGTTTTATAACCAATTTTACTATAGTATTCATAATAATTCACGGTGTAGTTTGTGATTTTAAAATTTAGTTCGACTCCTTAGGAATATAAATCGTAATTCAGATCGGATTTATAAATTTGGCCCGAAATACATGTAATCTCAGATATACTGTCGGTTATTTCCTATTTTATATAATTAATTGATTGTAACTGTATTACTGTACATGTATAAATTTAAATTTTGCATAACCAGCTTTTTTATTTATATTAACCCAATTATTAAATAACTCAATAACTCTAAAAAAAATTCATCAAAAATGCCAAGAGGAAATTCGTTAGAACAGGATTTAAGATTATTATTGAATAATCCAAAGTATAGCGACATAGAAATTATTTGTAAAGATAAGAAGAAATTATATGGTTCTAGAGCAATTTTAGCGGCAAGGTCAGAAGTATTCGATGGGCTGCTTTATAATGGGATGAAGGAAAGTTATGAAAGGCAAATTTCTTTTCCAACAATTGCTTCCGTTGGAATGGAGATTATATTTGAATATACTTATACAGGATCAGTTAAAGAAGAATCTTTGACTAAAGATAATATAATTGAAGCTTTTTACGCTGCAGATTATTTTCAATTTCTAGACCTTCAAAAATTTCTTATGAATATTCTTAAAAACACTTTAGGAAATAATTGCTCACCAGAATTATTATCTAAAGCTGCGGAAATAATGCCATTATCAGAAAATAACATTATTATAAATTTATTAATTGAAACAGTATCGACAATACCATTAAGTACTATAGAATTGGGTCGATTATCAATTGCAGGACTTCGTTGTCTTTTATATTATACACATGAAAAAGAAAAACCCTTCGTAACCCCGGAATATGATGTTTTCCGATATAGTGCAATTCTTGCAGCAAAACAAGTTTCTAACGTTGCATGTCGAACTCTTATTGAAAAGTTACCACCTAACTTAGAACGAATAGAACAAAGAGTCCAAGTAAGAAATAATTTAATTACCGATCATAAAAAAGTTGCTAAAGAATTGGAACCATTGGTTAAATATATTGATTTCAGGCTAATTAAAGGTCAAGTATTAGTTGATATCATTGAACCACTAGGAATTATTCCAACTGAAATTATTTTAGATATTTACCGACATAATACAAAATCAATTAATTCAGAATCAAACAATATTCGTGGAATATCTTATGTTTTGGATGATTCAGCATGCGGATCAAAACTTATTCTTGAGAATAATGGAAAAGTTGTATATGCACCAGATGGTTGTAATTTACATCAAAGTGTTAGAGCTAAAATAGCATTAGAAAACAAAGGACTTTTTGAATGGGACGTTATTATTGAAAAATTTTGTAAAAATGTTTGGGTTGGTGTGTGTGCATCAGAAAATTTTAATTATGAAGGCTGGGCAGGAGATCAAGCTACTGGATGGGTATTAGGTTCTAGTGGTAATTATTGTAATTCTGGAAATTGGCTAAACAATTATTGTCCTAAATTTGGGGATGGCTCAAAAGTTACTGTTCATTTAGACATGAATAAAAGAACTTGTGCCTTTACAGTTAATGGTACAAGGTATCAGGAGGTACCTTGTTGGAACAATTTACCACCAAAGCTTTATCCAGTTGTATCACTACGTTATCCTGGTCGCTTTCGAATTCAGCCTCATCAAAAAAATTAATCATAGAGTTTTACCAATTAAAAATTGTGTTTAGCAAGAATTTTTCAAAAAAAAATGATGGACTGTCGAAGCATCCATCACTTCAGAATTTTTTCACCCATCACGTGACTTGTATTATTTACGGTATACGATATAATTTAATCTTTTGTTTTGGGAAAGGCCGTGCCATATATCCGTAGAGGGAGTTATAATCGGTATTACGTTACACTTTTATTTATATCCTGTTTAACAAAATAAAAAAATAATCTTGTTCATATTTGCCATATATTTCTTTTATCACCTTTAATAGTATTAATATTTATTTATGATTTTTTCAGTATTTTTTTCAGTATTTATTTATTCAGTAATGTTTGTCTGTTTTTTCCATACAGAGATTTCACTTTGAGTAGTGTTCATCCGCTATTTGAGAAACACGTGATTCCTGTATCACCAACAAACCACGTGAAATTTGGCCGGCATTAATCTACCCCAGTATCGCCAGAAAAAAATTTCACCCCACGTGATCTCGGCCGGCATTATATATTCTCGGCCTACATTAAGAAATTTAAGTATGTGACAAATAAGGGGTGACAAATAGGATTTTCCATACCGAAAAAATCTCTGTCCCTGGAATACATAGTAAAAATGGAAAACAGGGAGGGTGTGATACCGGTGACAAAATTTTTAAAGATCATATGGAAATGAAAAAATTTTCTGGTGATACTTGGGAAGATCTGGCATTATTATGCACTTGCACATAATAGTACATTGATACCAACTAGGGGATAGATAAATTAACAGGGGGTACAACTCATAAGTTATACAGGCTGATCAATAATAACCAGAACTGTAGCCATCATAAATAGGTTACACAAATGATATTTCATATTAAAAAATGCAAAAATTTTAAATTTTTCATTACGCATACATAGAAATGAGCTGAGTTTATTTATGCCAGAACTATATAGGTGAAGTATTTTTATTTAAATTGGTTCACTGCAGCTTTTGTAATTGTTATTTCTTTATTGAAATAAGGGCTAATTTATCATTGAACACTTACATTACAAGATTTATGTATTCATTATGCTAAATATTTAAAACTATAATGATACTAAGACTTCAATAACAGTCTTTCTATAACTCAAATGGTGAATATTTGACTTTTTGATAAAGCCTCTTCGGAAAAAGAAGTCCCCTTTTTCAGGTGGTCCAAAATCAAAGGGATTAAAGTCCTTTTTCTTTTGTTATTCATATTTTCTCCAAACGCCCAAAGTAACTATTGTAATTCACTTATTAGAAACAATTTTGAGAATAATTCTTCAGCATTATGCAACTGTGCCCAGATTTGAAGTTAAACCAAACCAAGTTTAGGATTTTTCGGTATATTAGACTTCATTAAAGTAGGTTTATTATTTTCAGAATGTTGAGTATCATTACGCATTGCTTTAAGATTTTTCCTAAGACTTGAGGTTTCCTTTTCGGGAATAAGATTATTAAATTTTCGCCAAGATTTTTGCCTACTTTTCATATAAATAGATATGATTCTTTCATAAAGAAAACTTCTAACATCTTCTTTCAACTCTTGCTTCTTTATATTCATAAATTCATGTGTGAAAAGCATTTGAGTAGAAGTATCAATAAGTGTGTTAAAATTCTCTGACAATGGTAAGTTACATAACAAACTATTGTATATATATTGAAAAATATTTGGTTCAAACTCTTTATGTTTTTCAAATAATAATAAAACTAATGATTCTACTTTGTATATAAATTCTAGAAACTTTTGTCCTGGAATCACACTTGTTATTTTAGATCAAATATCCTGTTCATAAACAACTTGTTCTAAACTTAAAATCATAAGATGAGTACTAATTGTTTCAAATTCAGGATGTGATTTTGTCGCATTATCACTTTTAATTAGCTTATAAACAATCCATCCAACAATATAGGAAAATTTTGATTCTTCTGAATAAGCTAGTTGCGCTTTTTAAACAGCAACTTGAGTATCGAAGAAGAGTGAGCTGATGGAAGAATTTTTGTTCTATGAATTGCTATATTTAGGAGTAAAGATATATATTTTATCTAGAATTTCCGTGAAGGAAGTTGGAGCTGTGATAGCTGATCAGTTGAAATTAAAGGTAAGGATGTAGATAAGTATGTGGATTCTAATTGGTTAACTATTATATCAATCGATTTAGTAACTATTTCATTAAACGTAAGGTCCATAATTTCTTATAAAACTGGTGAAAATACCCTCTGATTAATCTCTGTGGATAATGTTTCTTTAGGTAGAAAAAATTGTGAAGAGTTATATAATTAACTTATAGCTACAAGCCTACAACTGAAAGAATACTTGAGGTTCTTAAAGGTAATATTAGAAATAATTAATAATATTTATAATACAATCTTTTATTAATTATGCATTTAATTTTTATTTGAATAGATCAATGAGATAAGAGAAATTTCAGATGGGTGAAAAGTATCGAAAAAAATTTTTAACCAATAGAAACTATGATATCTGAAATTACTTTATATAAAAGAAGAAGGACAATACCTCGAACATTTAAGGATCATTTACACAATACATTATTTTTCAATTGATTTTTGTAAAATTGTTTACAATAAAATTGATGCAAATAGAGGATTCATTAAGATATTTTACAATTGTTATAATTATATTTATTAAATTTTAATGGTAAACTCAAGAAATTTATAATTTTTTACTTTTGTTTACTTAGTAATGATTGTTCAGAATGTATTTGAACATTTGATTTTTGCAGGGTTTTTTTTATGATATTAAAAATTCTGAAAAATAAATTTGGATACAATTTTTCTATGATGATTATAAAAATATTAATACTGGTAAAATTGGAAGGGTGATTAAATCTCATTATGCTATAAGATGTACAGTCGTCCCCCTATATAATCACACCCCTCGGGACTGAAAAAAAAAGGTGTGATTATAAAAAACCTATATAATGTAACTATAGAGGAGGTTTTTTTAATAATATTATTAGTAACTTGGGCCAAGCATAAATGTGCTTATAAGGGAGGTGTGACTAAACAGGGGGTGTCTATAGAGAGGGACGACTGTATTCAAAAATGGGGTCCTCTCTTTGGAAAAATTAATAATTGTAGTAATGATATATAATAAAATATTGCTAAGTAATTAAATAAATTTCATTAAATATCAAAAACTACTGTATAACATTTATAGCAAAAAAATTTCTTAAAACTCATTTATTTTCGTTATAATGACAATTTAATATAACTTTTCGGTAAACAAAAATTTTAATAATTCGAGCCAACTAACTCAGCCAAAATTATAGGTCACGTGGAGGGAAAATTTTCGGGGTAGATCGACATAAAACTGAGACTGTACCCCTCCCTCTTTAACTACCCTAGCATTACCCCAAGAAAAAGCACTGGCACGTGAAATTTACTAATTAAATATGCACGAGCACATGAAACACCAGTGATGAATAGGGCGTGACAAATAATTTTTTTCACGTGAAAAATTCTCTGTCCCTCAGATAAATAGTAATTTTGGAAACTGGCCATGCGTCACGCCAGTGACAAGTATTTTATGATCACGTGACCAGTGCTTTTTTTGGGGAAACGCTAGGGAAGATCTCCCTCTTTGATAGGATCATGCATTTCATTCGCCATTAAAAAGTAAGTCACATAGGTCACGTGAAACTCAACTGAAATGATGCAATCGTTTAAGTGTGACAGAAAAAAAAGTTTTTTTTATTTTCTTTTCCTCCTCTCTTTCTCGATAAATTTCAACTCCTATTACTTCTTTTCGAGTCCAAGAAATATTAAAAAGTAGCAGAATCTCCAGAAAGTAAGTCAATCAGAGGTAAGATATTCTTGATCTATTTTCAATGATGAGCATGGACAGATAGGCAATTTGATCAGTCTTATCAATCGATAATCATTGAGGCTAACTCAACATGAGAAATTAAAATTTGTTTTTATTCTAAAACTTTTTTTTTATTCACAAATTTCACTTACGATTTTTTTATTCACAAATTTCACTTACGAAACATGTCTGAAACACCCGAAGCTCATAGCTATAAAATAGATCTTGACAATTTGGACCTCGAACACTCCTATACTCTTGAAGAGTTCGAGTATATCAACAGCCGGCTGAAAAATTACACTTTGGAAATCGACGGACACCCTGTTGACCTTTTTGAGCTTGACGAAAATGGAAAACTAGTACCCATGCCACAAATACCTTTCCGTAGAGAACAGGTAGTTGCAGAAATTGCTGCTCAACTTCGTAACTGGAATATACATACTCAACAAGATGGTGGAGTCACTACATCACAGGGTGGATTCGATTTTGTCATTGATCATCAATCAGCGATTAGGGCACCGGACGTTGCTTTTACACCCCAAAATACGGTCCTCCGGCTGACTGATGAACAGGCTTGGACCTTTCAGGGTGCTCCCTTCACCCCTACATTTCTTGTTGAAGTTGCTGATATCGGAGAGGATACAGATAATTCAAAATTCAAGGAAGTAGACGAGAGATTTAAAGAAGAACTCATAACACAAAGCACAGTGGTCCAGCTTGGTTGGTTAATCGATCCCCAACATAAGCGAATTTACATATACAGGAGGGGTAGGAGACGTAGTAATCCTAGATGGGGAGATATTAGCGGTGAAAATGTTTTGCCAGGTTTTGTGTTGAATATGTCTTTAATTGATAGAATTATTGATCTGGTACATTGCTATTCCTTATTTCTTTATTTCTATGCTATAAATTCTATCATTAATATATTTATGGGTTTATTAATCAGCCACCACCAGCACCTAGAAGACCTCAAGTTCAAGCCAATTGTCCTTATTGTAATAATCCTTTCAACAACAGTTATGAACTCATAGAACATCTTGAAAGAGTTCACTGTTAAATAATTTAATATCCAACAATAATATAATTATATATATTTTCTCAATTTTAAAATGTAAGCAAAAAAAAGCATAAATTTCAAATACAAAATAAAGCATAATATTTGCGTATATGTTAAAGTCTTCTGTGGGTCAACCTTTGATGTATTTTTACATATACTGTATCTGTGCGATTACGTAACACACTTTTTTTCCGGCCTAGGGTAGGGTAAAGTTATCCTATAAGTCTAATATCAGTACACAATTGGTAACAGAAAATGGTTGAAAATTTCTACTAGGTTTATACAAGTTTAAACAATCGAAGCATAGCATAGGTCGATCATGTGAGATCGATCAGTCAGTGAATGAAGAGGTACCAAAGGTGCCAGATAAGGTAGATGGTGATAATGACTATATTCTGATGAAGAGGTGTCAGATGAATCGGATGATGATGGATATGATGGATATGATGGATACGGTGGATATGTTAGAGGTTATTATTATCGTGATGGAAGGTACGAAAGTAAAGTCTCACCAATGATGAATCCTGAAGAATTTTTGGGTGAATCGCGTACTCGCATAGATTTTATTTTTATTTTTATCGTAGAACAGCAAAGATACAGGTAAGTTACATCAAACGTAGTAAAAACTAAGATCTATAATATATTCTACTCTATATCTATGTCTAGGCGAACCCTGACTGCTGGCTGCCAAAGGAAATGAAGGTAGCATTAGCTACTGGTTCCAATAGAACAGGAAAAGGGGTATATATATTCTATCAACATTATTCTTTTAATAAATTTTAAAAAAAAAAAATTTATTACCTCACGTAAAATGCTAGAAATGATCCACCCTATTTTAATTGGTTAAGAAAAGAGAAAAGGGAACCTATATTAAGGCATCGAATAATTGTAAACGTTTATTCGATCTGGGGTTAATCTGATCATGATCAAGGGATCTTTTATACGAGGTTGAAAAAACCACAGGGAAAGAATCCTTGGAATGTTTTAACTCGGACTTGAATCGTGAGAGGTTGCGATGCAGGACTTTTTGTCGAGTTTTCAGTCCTGGTTGACATATTCTTAATGTCGTTTAGGCGTTGTCGGGAGATCATATTGGATAAGGTATTTACTGGAAGGTTGGAATTAATGGAATGAAAGTCATCTTGGAAATTGGTAAGGACCTCAATCAGATGTGATCGGGGTTTATAAACGGATTGAAAGTATCCGCATTGAGGCGGGCTTCATGAAGCTGTTTAGTAAAATTGATACGTTCGTAATGGCCGAAAGGTGCAGAGAGCATCGAAAGTATAGGCTGTTTGTTTCGCCGATTATATTCTAGAAGTTCTTGTTGGTGCTGAAGGAAAAAAAGTTGTGATTTTTTGATATTCGAGGGGTCAAGGACATATTTGATCCTTCGGCGGTCATTATCGACAGCAGCAAGGAATTGAGGGTCGTGATCCAATTGAGAAGTATCTCGATACTGTTCGAATTCCGTCCAATCTTTAATAATATATTCTATGATAGCGGAAGAATGTGCGTTGGTGCTAGTACCAACATCAGGAAGAGGGTCAGGTGAAAGGTCGATTTCTTCTAAGTCGCCTGGTGTGACTAAAGGTTTAGGATATCTTTTATTTTGCCAGAATTGTGGTAAAGGGAAGTTGATTTTGTTTTTGTAACGAATATTGGAAAATTTGACGTGTTGTATAGTGTTTAAGAGTTTGTGTATGATGTAATGTTGTCTCCCCAAAGTGAAAAGGGTATGATGATCGGGACGTGTATCACGAGGAAGATTTGCCTGGGTAAGCATCCTGTTAAGAGTACGATCGCGGCGTAATTTTTGTTTAGCTAAAGTTTTAACAGTGTAAGGTGATGATGGAGACGTCAAGGTACGATAATGTTTGAGTTGTTTGATAGCATATCACCTTTGATAATTTGATGGGTTCTAATTTTTGTTTGGTAGGAGATACCTAATCTATGAGAGGTAATTCGATTGAACACTGAGTTTTGTGATTTATAGTGAACTAGTCTTGTGGCATCTGAGAACTGAGCACGGAGGAACGTTTGATAGTAATACTCCGAAAAATTCTGCGACACGTGATGATAAAATAATTGTCACCGGCGTGACGCACGGTATTCAAAATTACTATTTATCTGAGGGACGATTTTTTTTCGCGTGGTAAAAATTATTTGTCACACCTATTTATTACGGGCGTGCCACATGCGTTCACGTGCTCGTGCATATTTAATTAATCTACCCCAGAAAATTTTCCCCCCACGTGACCTATAATTTTGGCTGAATTAGTTGGCTCGAATTATCAAAATTTTTGTTTACCGAAAAGTTATATTAAATTGTCATTATAACGAAAATAAATGAGGTTTAAGAAATTTCTCTTTTTTGTTATACAGTAGTTTTTGATATTTAATGAAATTTATTTAATTACTTAGCGATATTTTATTATAGAAAAATTGTGCCCAAATTTATTTTTTGGAATTTTTAATATCATAAAAAAAACCTTGGCCATCACCACCATCTCCATCACCACCACCACCTCCTCTACCATCTCCATCTCCATTACCACCACCATCACCACCACCACCACCTCCTCCTCCTCCTTCTCCACCACCTCCACCTCCTCCTCCTCCTCCTTCTCCACCACCTCCACCTCCTCCTCCTCATACACTTCTGCATTTTGTTCATTTAGTCTGAATATCTAGACTAATTTCTCTATGTATCTGCTCGCTAGATGTATCAGATGAATACTTTTAATCAGTTACCATTTTCATAATATTTTATATATACTATATCTTGCTTTGAATGAAAAAATAAAATTAATAAATAATATCCTGATCTTCTAATCCTTATATGTAATTAGTTTTCATCAAAGAGCATGAATGGGTTTACTTGATTGTAAGGCACTCCACGAAGTCTGTAATTTACTATAGTATACCTTTGTAATGGCACAGTGCTATTTTTAAAACTGTGTCGAAGTGCTTGATTAGCAATAGTATTATCATATAGCATTGCATAAAATACCCCCATTTCAATATACTTCCCATATAAAATACCCGTTTTAAGATATCAAATATGTAATATGTAAATCTAATTTATTTCATAAAAATTAGAATATTTAATCACTATTTTAAATTAAATTTAAAATTTTCATATATTAAATTTGTCTAGTACTGATAGGATGAATGTACACATCTGAGTCTAATTCAATATTTTAAATCAGATAAATTAATTCAGACCTGGGGTATTTTATGCAGTGCTATATGGTAGCTTTTGACAGATTTCTAATCTCACTTGCTACAACTGCAAATACAATTCCTAATAAATTACATAAAGAACTAGGGAGTAATGGCCTACCAGTTTCAAAAAGAAATTCAGCTTTTTTCAGAAATGTACTTAAGATTCTAGTTCCAGACATCTCTGGATTTCCTAACTGTCTGAAAGATATTACTTTCTAAATCCATATTAGCAATTGTCTTGCCTGCTTCTCATTCTTTTTAAGTGATTTAAAGATCTAAGGAATATTCTGTTGACTTTAGTTTTTTACATATTCTGTTACACCTCCATTAGATATATGCAAATTTTTAATTTCAGCTGGATGAATATAGAGTATGATCATTAATTCAGCTAGAGCCTGTTTGTCAGATGTATTAGATACATCATACGAATCCAATCTCTTCTTAACTGATTCTAACAAGAAGTGGTCTGGATAATGAATTTCTTTATCTTCGCATAATAAACCCCTTTCCTTTTAGATTTGATTAAATAAACTGGTTATCTCTTGATTTTTTGTAGCAAAAATTATTACCTCTGAGGTTTTAAGCTCTCGCAAGTCACAATTCCCTTTAGAGCCTATTGAAACTAGATGTGCAGGCAACTGGATTAGAGGATGTCTCAGCTAATACCTTAGCTATAGTACTAGTCCAGGTGTATATTCTAAATACAGCCAGTTTTTCAAAATTCAGAGAATTATCAAAATGCTTTCATTATACAATATGTTAATTAAGAATTTAAATATTTTTCACTTCAAAATAAACAAATTTTAATCAAATAGGTTATGTTTAATCAATCACCTGTATCTGTCAACTGTATAGCTATTTTTTTGAAAAATTCATTACTGCATACATAGAATTTCCTTTCTGAAGAAAGTGAAGAATTTGATGAATATTATATTAATTAGTACTATTTGAGAATAGCAGATCTCACAGACAATTATCAAAGCATAATAGACTGGCAATCTGTGTTTATAATTGGCAAAATCAAACCTTGTAAACAATATAAATATGTATATGATTTTAACTATGAAGAAATTGGTGATATAACTAAGTAAATAACTGAATATTTTATATGTAATTGTACTAAAAATAAAGGTAATATTCACCTAGTAGTTTCACAAACTACATAAACTAAAAGTGGATTACAGAAATATACAGATCTAATTGTAGATTTTTTTGAAAATAGAGAATACTTAATTTTTATTGGAATTAGTTTATTTGCAAATTTTTTTCGTAGATTAAGAGATTAAGCAATAATTACTGTGCAGTCTATCATTTGTATAAATATCACCTGAAAAGATTCTCTTGTAAAATGTGATTAAAACTGAAAATTTCTTATAGTTTACGTTATGGAAATAATATATAAATAAATGAAATATACTGGTGTGAATTGATGGATTTGCTAAAAATAATGTAGATGAATATAGACAGCAAAAAATTAAAATTAAATTGTATGCATTAGTAAAAAGAAATTTTTGTTTTATAGGTTAGGATCTAAAAAATTCATCTTATTACTCCTCTAAAAAATAATAAAGTATATATCTTTCTGTCCTTTATACTTGAAAAATAAAAATTAAAAAGAAATGAAAAAGAAATCAACCCACTTCGCTATACTACAATTGTTATAATAGCATTATTAATTTTTAATAAAAATGGTATTTATAGTTAGAGTTTCACAGAACATAAAAATACTGTAACAAAAATATTGAGACTTAGTATTTATTTAAAATGAAAGAATCAGAAGCAACTAATAATTCATGAAATACAATTATAATCTACTAATTCTAGAAAAGACTAACATAAAAAATATTTATTTAATATGAAGCAAATTATATATTTTAAAACCATGTTTCAGTAATCAGTATTTTGAAATATATCAGAGCTTCTTGCGCCAATATCTTTATAATTATACAAAACTTTTAATGGATGATCCTCATTCAAAGATATGTACAATTTACCACTACCACCCAAGTATATCAGTGCATCAAGGCCTTCTATACCAATGCAAACAACTAAGGTCTCCTCATACTCTTTTAACTCTTCTCCATAAATATCATATGATATTGATTCTAAGAGAAAAAACCCTCGTGCATAACCAATTTTATCAACATCTAATGGAATACGAGCACAGTGATACTTTGCGCAAAGTTTCCTAATTTTTGATTCCTTTTCATCATCTGACTTTAGTAATTCAAGTTCAAGCTGACGAAATTGGTTAAGTGCCTCAATATCACGAACACTAAACCTACCAGCATCATTTCCTTTCCTCCAAAAATCATCAGTATATGTTCGTGGAGCTGGTG
This sequence comes from Glomus cerebriforme, assembly GCA_003550305.1. Lineage (NCBI taxonomy): Eukaryota > Fungi > Glomeromycota > Glomeromycetes > Glomerales > Glomeraceae > Glomus > Glomus cerebriforme. Next base: position 50,985 of record QKYT01000350.1, on the reverse strand, counting down.
GTAGATTAGTGAACAAATAATTTTTAGATTTATTACTATTGGACTTGAAATGTGTTTCTGGCTTGGGATGTATTTGTCCCATTTTTTTTGTAAAGAGACTTTTCTAGTCAAAATGATATTACCTTATATAAAAATATAAATCCAAATATCAATATTACTCATTATTATCTAAAAATATTTTGTGATACATCATTGTATAACACATCATACATAAAGTAATAGTCACAGCAATAGTGTATAGGTATATAAATGTTGTGTAATATGCCAGAACTTTTGAGTAAAAAAATGCATGGTACTAAAAATAAAGAAATACACAGGTGGCACAAATGTAGTTAAATCACATGCCTATGTAGAACTTAATATAGTGATGACGTACTTACTGCACATGATATATTTTTTGCCAAAATTAATTCAGTAAAAATTTTTTCAATATTATACTACGCATTTCAGATGATTAGTTCATATGATGAAGAATCATTAAAAAATAAGTAACTGTAGCTACCCCAGTATTACTGACACTTTTTTTACCTTCATATGACTTTTGGCCAGCATTATAGCATTAAAAAATTAATCAAGTAACAAATAAGGTATGACAAATATAATTTTATATCTCAAAAAAATTCTAAATTTCTGGAATACTTAGTAAAAATAAAAAGTGAAGGATGTGTAGAAAAATATTACTACTCATATGATTTACAAGTTTTAGGACCTTTATTTTCAGCATTATTAAGCAAATTCAATACTTTTCTGTAGTTGTCACTTGATGTAATATTGCAACTGATCCATGGCTTAACCATCATTTTTTACCTTATTCTATTTGAATGATGAAATCAGTTATATAATTATCTATAATATTCTGCTTTAGAGATGAGTTTATCTTGATTGGACACATTACAAAATACTTTCATATTAAAGAATTCTCTTATTAAGATGTAATATGCTTTTTCTCTTAAATCATTACTTTATCTTTCAAGCTCAATAGAAAGATGAAAGTTATTAATTCAAAGCATACTTTTTTGATCATATTTTAATACTTCATGAACTTTATCAATTATAAGACCTTAATGTATAAGTTTTTATAGTTCTATATCTGTTATTAAATTTCATTAGCTGATACTGAAGTTACTGATGGTGTGAATTAAATATGTCTTTCATTCTTTTTATGACCCATATTTTTGATGAATTCAAAATTTTAAAGAAAAAATAATATTATACATAATTACTGTGAAGAAGTATAAATGATGTTTTACTACACATAATATTTAAGCCATCCACATGATTAGTGTTCCAAAAAAATCTGATCTGATCTGAATTCGCAGATTTGATATAAAACGGATTCGGATTAGTTTGCAAATTTAAAATCTGTGAATCTGATCTGAATCAAATAAATCTAATCTGAATCTGATCTGATTGGATTCAGATCTTCATATATTAAATATGATAAAATAAAAAAAAGTTTTTTTTTATTTTTATCTTTTTTTTAGAGGCAGAATCTGGATGAATGAAAAAATCTGAACGAACAGTTCCTGAATAAACTAAAGGTGAGTTTGTCCTTTTATTTACTTTATTAATTATTAAAGAATGTAATTAATATTTTTCTTTTCTCTTTTTTTAGAAAACTGGATGAATGAATGAAGCTGAATGACTGGGATTTTGAATGAACGTAAAGTTTATTCTTTTTTTACTTTATTAATTATTAGGAAAAGTAATTAATATTTCCTTTTCATTTTTTTAGGAAACTGAACGAACAGACGAAGCTGAATGATTGGAATCTTGGACGAATATAAAGTTCGTTCTTTTTTTACTTTATTAATTATTAGAAAAAGTAATTAACTTTCTCTTTTCTCTTTTTTTTAGGAAATTGGATAAATGGATGAAGCTGAATGACTGGGATTTTAGATGAACGTAAAGTTCATTTTTTTTACTTTATTAATTAGAAAAATATTACAAATCACCGGTAGTGATCATCACTGGTGTTTATCAATTTTCTTTTTTGGAAATTTTCATGATACTTGTGTAATACAAATTTTATGATTTTTATAATAAAATAAATTTTTCTTTTATGGAAGTTCATATGACCCCATGTAATCTTGTGTATTCATGTCACGTTAAATATGATGTAATATTTTATTCGTATTTAATGTGTTATATGAGTATATGACACAATCAATCTATTTCTCTTTTGTATTGTTTGTTTGATTTTTTTACCCACGATCGATCCCTTTTCTTTTTCAACAGCTATCTTTATACCCTATTCTAAAGTTTTGTAGTCCCATTTATTCAGTTATCTTTACACCCTTATCAATCCATTCCAAACAATCATTCATAGTCATACCTTTTCATTAAACAAAAAATTAAGACTATTAGAAATGCAAGCCGAAGCACTTTTAGATATAACAAACTTACTCAACAGGTTACCTGATAATGAAGAAAGTAATATCGATAATACATCAGATATGCAAGTTGGGGTCTTTTCAGACACAACAAATGAAATCAACAGGTTATCTAATAATGACGAAGAAAATGATACAAATGAAAACATTGATTATACTTTTAAAGATTGGGATGCAGTTGAAGATTTTGTTAATACATATGCGAAGCAAAAAGGATTTATTGCTGTAAAAGTTCATAAAGAACTTGATGCCACCAATAAAACTATTACTCGCCATCATGTATATAGTTGTTAGAAAGCTGGAACTAATAATCCAAAAAAAGTAAAAGATATCAGCCTACATCGTGAAGGTAGTTCAAATAAAACAAACTGTCCATAGAAAGCGGGATTTTATTTTGGTAAATGTGCTACAGTAATACGTCTTACCACGTTCTTTGATAACCATAATCATCTGTGCGATCCTATGACTATAGATCTAGCTCCCAAAAATTCCCGCCTTCCTAAAATAATTTTGGATAAAATTGAGCATTACACCATCAATGGACATTTGGATGCTATAAGACAGTATGACCTGCTTACCAAAGAGTTTTCTGAACATCCCATTAAAAAAAAGAACTTATATAACGCTATCCAAGGTTTTCGAGGTATTCGAATTCATGATGAGTCTGATATGGCTATAATGTTTTCGTATCTTATGAAGTTGCATGATAAAGATCCTGATTATATTGTTATTCCACATTTAGAAGGGTCATCTAATGAACTTACCAGACTATTTTGGATGACTAGTCAACAGCGTAATGAACTTTAGCCTAAGTTTTATGATGTTATCATATACGATAATACAGCTAAAACAAATCGCTATGAAATGACGCTTAGCTTATTTGTCGGCATTGATAATAATTTCAAGACAAGACTTCTCGCTCAAGCCTTAACAAAATATGAAACACAGGTAGACTATAGTTGGATTTTGCAATGTACATTAGAAGCAACTAATAATCTTGCACCTATAGTATTATTTACTGATAGTGATCCGGAAATGATAACAGATATTCAAGTTGTTTATCCAGAGACTTGCCACTTATTATGCATTTATCATATCATCGAAAATGTAAAAAAAAAAGCTAGATCCAAGTTGCGTAGTGAGATGATCAATAGTTTTGTTAGTGATTTTTACTACATGCAAAATAGTTATAATCAATACTAGTTTGAAGCAAGATACAATGAAATGCTTACAAAATATGAACCATGTCNATCTTATCTCNAAAGACTCTATTCTAGCNNNNAATNGTGNGCAAGATATTCTATCGTGAAGGTTTTTACAGCAGGAGTACAATCGACTCAGTGCGTCAAATCTTTAAATAGAATCCTTAAAAAGCATATGGATCGAGGAACCCTATTAAAGGAATTGGTGAAAGTAATAGAAAGTGAGCTAAATAAAGAAGCACAATATAGTCGAATCAGAGATTATTTTGGATCAAATCCATCAACTGGCCTTTCATCGACTTACAATACAATTTTTAAAGGTATTGATTCCATTTTAAAAGAATTTTTGGCACCTATTCCATTATCACTTTAGAGAGCCCAAATGAAACAGGCGTTATTATATCAAGGAATTTTGATTTCTATTGAACAAGTTAATGAATCTGAAGATAAGCACAATGATATCAGTATAATTGAACATGAATATGATAAACCACAAATTAAGCTATGAGAACTTTTGTTAGATATCGATCAAAGAGAAGTTCAAGAAATGTGGGAAGTCAATTATATCGTGGTATCTTCAACATCCAAGTTATACTATGTAGTAGTACTTGAGGATATGATATTAGTTTGTACATGTATGTACATCATTAACCAAGAGATGCCATACCAACATTAATACCAGATCCTTCTTCAGTCCAATAGAGCCATATTTCATATGGGTTTTATTCATACACGTTGGTTTAAATCAATACCACCTGAAACAAATAACTATATTACAATCGCTCAAGAAACTAAATCTTATACCACCAATTCATTGCGACATATTAATCAAATGTGACCTGCTAACACTTACACACCAAATATTAGAGAAAATGTTAATAAAAAGCTTAAGTTCAGTACTATGATGTCAGTAGCAAAGACTTGTGTTCAGATTGCTGTGGTGAAAGGTGTTACACCAGAACTGACTGGACTTCTTACAGAATTCATTATGAGATATCGCAGAAATACTGGCTTAAATATAGAAGAAATCCATTATGTACCACAAATGAACAATGAAATTCAAGAGTCCTCTGTTATAACAAATGATTATGCTTCTAAAATATCAAATCCGGAATATCATAAGTCAAAGGAACGTCCTCATAAACATTATAAATCAACAACCGAAGAGAATAATATTCAATATATATCTTCGTCTTCTAAGACCTGTAGTTACTGTTCAGAAAAAGAACATAATATTAGAGAATGCAAACAACTAAAAGCTGACTCAGTTGGTAAAGAATAAATACTTAACCGGCTGTAAGTTAATATCAAGGTTGTTTAGGTTTGGCAGGTGTAAAATGTTTTTTATCACGGATTTTAGGGTGGATATATGCACGTTACATAATACCACATGACTAAATAGTGGCTTAAACTTTAGAAGTGATTTTCTTTAGCATGTCATACAGATCCAAAAATGATATTTTTGTGATAGTTGAATAGTATCAGTGAATAAAACTAATAAAATCGTTTGTTCAATAATTTTGGGTCAAATTATTAATATAACAGTTGCGTGATATTACAAACTTCCAAAAATGGAAAATTTATTTTTTATAAAATCAAAAATTAAACTTCCAAAAAAAGAAAATTTATTTCTTGCCGAAATCAAAAATAATTTCCAAAAAAGGAAATCGATAAATACCGGTGATGATCACCACCGGTGATAAATAGTAAACTTCTATTAATTATTAGAAAAAGTAATTAACATTCCCTTTTCTCTTTTTTTAGAAAACTGGATGAATAGACAAAGCTAAACAAATAGAACTTGAATGAATAAACTAAGAGGTTAATTCGTTCATTTCTTTCATTTTTTTACTTTTAGGAAATGTAATTAATATCTCTCTTCTCTTTTTTTTAGAAAACTGGACGAATGGATGAAGTTGAACAAATAGAACTTGAACAAATGAACTAAGAGGTTAGTTTATTCATTTCTTTTTATTTTTTTACTTTTAGCGCAGGGAACATAATTAATGTCTCACTTCTTTTATTTTTAGGAAATTAGATGAATAAATAAAGCAGAACTTAAATGAATGAATTAAAAGGTTAGTTCGTTCATTTCTTTTTATTTTTTTTACTTTCAGAGAATATAATTAACGTCTCCTTTCTCTTCTTTATCTAGAACAGTTCAGTTCAAATCTGAATTAGTTTCAGATCAGTTCAGATCAAATCTGGTCAAATTCAGATCTGTTCAAATTTGTTTCAAACTGAATTCAGATCAGATCAGATTTAAATCAAATCTAATCTGAACTGATCTGTTCAGAATACTATATGTAATTCAAAAAAAAGAAATAATCTATATAATAATTCAGTCTATGTGAGTATGTAGCTATTACCAAATAATATAATTATATTATTTAATAATGGCTTAATCTAGGTTATGAGATAACCATATCTTATATATACCTATTTAACCTATAGATAGCTATGTATATCCATTTAACTTATAACTAGATAGCTATATATCCTATATACAGTCGTCCCCCTCTATAAGCACCCCCTGTTTAGTCACACCCCCCTTATAAGCACATTTATGCTTGGCCCAAGTTACTAATAATATTATTAAAAAAACCTCCTCTATAGTCACATCATATAGGTTTTTTATAATCACACCTTTTTTTTTCAGTCCCGGGGGGTGTGATTATATAGGGGGACGACTGTATATTCATTTAATTTATATATAGCTATATACTTTATGTATAATCCATTTAACCTATATGTAGCTATATATCCTATGTATACCTATTTAACCTATATATAATTATATATTCCATGTATACCTATTTTATGTATATCCATTTAACCTATGTATAGCTATATACTCTATATATATCCATTTAACTTATGTGTAGCCATATACTCTATATATATCCATTTAACTTATGTATAGCTATATATCCTATATATATCTATTTAACCTATATGTAACTATAGTTGTTTCTGAAATTCAATTGGCAAATCTGAAATCTGAAATTCCATAATCGTAATTAATTATATAATTCTACATTTTATGTAATAATGTGAAATTGACATTTGTTCGCAATCTAGTGATCTGATTTTATTAATCTTACTACTATTAAATACATCTCATTGGGACAAATCTAATGGTATGTATTTCATTTCTCTAACTTCGATATTGATGAAGTTAAAATACTATAAATTATTAAAGTTAAAGCAAGATCTAATGATCAGATTTAAATGAATTTACCACTATTTGATTCGTCATGATAAGACAATTCTAATAGTAAAATCATATTTTTAACATTAATATTAACAAAATTATGATACTATAAATGTTTAATAATTATTGATATCAGAACACGATCTAGTAATTGAAATTAAATGATCTTAATACCATTAGAATAGTCATACTGAGACGAATCGAATGGTGGTAAAATCATTCAAAACGGATCACTAGATGCTGAGTTATTATTTATTAAATTTTCTAAATATAATTTGGCCAAAATTAAGGTTAATTCTAGCCAAATATTTTCGTAATACGAAATTAATTATGGAATTCAGAATTTTTTTGATAAATTACTTAATAATTACAGAATTATATAATTACAGATTTCTGTAATACTAAAATAATTTTGGCTACAACTATATGTGTAACTGTATATTCTATGTATACCTATTTAGCCTACTGTTGATTTTGAATATTATGAATTTGGTAAAATCAATTTTTTAATTTCCAAATTTTAAAATTTACCAATTTTTTGAATTTCAAATTTGAAATTTACTGATTTTTTGGTATTTATCTTTTCGCTACCATCATATATCACAAAAAATTTTAAAATAAGAAAAATTTTCCAAAGAAAATGATGTTGCTCTTGGAATTAGACTTGCCTATCGAACTAGCTTCAAAGCTCAAAAAATTTCAAAGTTCCAAATCTCCAAAAAAATGTTAGAATAAGATTTCTCACCAACTAGTAATCATGAAAAAATGAAATTACTATCGTTGGATTTGTCTCAGCATGATGTCGAATGATGATAATTTCATGACTCTAGAATTGAAGCATTTTAAAGAATAATTTTATTATTACTCATCATATAGATGTCTTAGAAAGTTAAAATTATTACCATCTTATTAAAACAAATCTAACGATTACTGAATGGTGAGAAATTTTAGTTTAAAACCTCTTTTAGAGTTTTGGTATTTTAAAAATTTTTGAGCTTCAAAATTAGTTTTGACAGGCAGTTCTACTTGGTATATAAAATTTGTAGTAAATAATATTACGAAAAATAAATTAACTTTACTTAACTTAAATGTTTGTATAAAAGTTTTAGTATTTATTTTATTAGAATTTACATAAAATTTTACAAAAAAATATATCTTTGGAGGAATGCTATTCTGAAACTGACATTTGAAATAATTTTCATTAATAAACTTTACTTTATATATTTATAATTCATGTCATTTCATATTATTAAATCAACATATATATGAGTGTTATTTATTAATAGGAATAATTAGTTCAATGTAATTAAAAGTAATATCACATAGAAATGCTATTGGATGTTCAATTAAAAGCAATTAAACAAATTTTTTTATTAATTATTGAGAAATTAGATAAATTACCAGGATCCCAAAATATATATATAGGGGTAAGGTGCACTATTGCATTACCATCATAGAGGAATTTTATGAAATGAAGTTTGGATTTGCATACAAAATAAGGATTTTTTAGTTAAAGTTAGGTTATTTTAATGAGTATTTTTAATGGATTTTTTTTAAGCAAAAGGGTTTAATTTGCGTATTTTTTTGCATAAATTTTGCTGATCATATATAGTATATAATATAAAAAAAAATTATTTAAAAAAATCATAATTATTAGAATTTTATTAAAATTCAATTAACTTATTAAAAAACCTATAGTTCTTATACTTTTATTTAAAATATTTTATTAAAACCTTCAAAACTTCAATAAAAAAATTTTTCTTAGAAATTAAAAATTTAATTTTTTAAAAAAATTGTATAATAATCTAAGATCAGAAGATTATTTTGCTTATTTTTTCTGATTTTCTGGAGTTAAGTGTTAACTTTGTATACTGATCTTATAAAAAACCCTTATATTGTTAATATGAAACATTATTGCACTAATTTACTATGCCATTCTATGATCGTAATTTTCATGATCACAGTGATCTTAATGATAGTAGTGATATTAATGATCTTAGTGATAGTTGTGATAGTTAATATAATTAGGATAATTAATATATTTAATTTCTTTATTATCTTTATTATATTTAACATATTTATTATTTTTATTATATTTATGATAGTTAATATCTTTTTATTATATTTTAAATATCTTGAGAATTTTATTAAGTTCTTCTCAGTTCTTGTAACTTCAATTGAATAATAAAATATCTTTTACTTTAAAAATCCTATACCGTTTACCAATTAAAGAGTGAACTGAAACTCAATAAATATAAATTATTGTTATCTCTATCATTATAAACTTAATTAATTTTCTATTTTAAACTTAAGGAAGAAAAGTTAAAGACAAAGGAATCAAAAAAATGATTAGACGTAACAACGTAGAGCTATTAGTAAAAATCTCAAAAGTCACCTTATCTCTTTATATATATTTTGGGGTTTTAAATTACCACTAAAGCTTTCAAATGACAAAATTTGGAAGGAGACAAAAGAAGTTCTAACTGAAATTACTGGAGAAATTCTAAATACCCTATAAGTAATTTTATCATAAATTGATATGTTTACTACCTGTATTAAAAAATTTTCTTTAATAAAGTGATGATATATGAAGAAATTCAGCTTTTGGTCCAAACTTTAAAGATACTCAAAGTGAAAGAACTTATTTAATGGATGTTGTAGTTCCTCTACTTCAAGCTGCATTAAAAAGACTGGTGGTTAGGAAAATTGCATTACTTAGTACGTAAGTTTTTGTTTATAGAGATATATTATATAATAGCAATAAATTTACATTTATTTTTTGTTCAGCGTGAAATGACAAAGCGTAGCTAGTGCTGACAGAAAAGGAGTTGAAAAACTGGGTAAAAAAACCCGATGTTATGTTTATGGTCGAAAGTAAAAAATAATTTGTATGAACTTATGTTTGTAGAATCTTCGCGTATAGTCTGCATTAAAATTCCAATGTGTTGCAATTTGTAGAGACATTACGGAACATTACAATTGTTAACATTTCTTTATTAAATGCACCAGAACCTAGATCAGAACGACTTAAGCGAACAGTGTCTTCCGATCAAGAATAATTTCTTAATCATAATTTTTCATCTTTACCAATTATAAAAATAAAAATAAAAATACAAAAACTAATTGGAATTTAAAAGTAAAAAAAAAAGAAAAAAGAAACCTTTTGGTCTACCAAACTGAATATACATGCATTAAGCAATCTTTAATTGTAGATCTATTTTTTTGTGAATCTCGCTCTTTTTTAATCTATGGAATTATCTGCAGTTTTCTTGATTTGATCTTTAATATTTTTATAGACAGTTTTCTAATTGATTTTAATATTATTATGGTTGATAGATAACTTATTTGATTATTAATTATAAAGAATGCTAGCTAAAACCCAATGGTAACCAAATTCTAGCCCTATCCGATCAGATGAGTTTTTCTAGCTTTTCTTTTGCTAGTTAATTCTAAATTTTTTTTGTATGATGTATTTATAGATATGTTTCTTTAATTTAATTAGAATTAACTTTTCTTTATTTTTTTGTGATCCTAACTATTGTTATTTTTTTTTAGGACTTAGCTTTGGAAATGGTCTCGAGGTTTGTTTTGTAAAAGTATTTAGTATTTGCTTTGTTTAAAGAAACGAAATGATACTAACTATTGTTTCTTGTTTTGGTTTATTTATAATTAGGATTTAATCACCCTTCGTCATGTCTCTTGATTTTGTTTTTGTTTTTTGTTGGGATTTAATTTTCCTGGTCACGTCTCTTCTTGATTATTGTTGGAATTTAATCTCCTTGGTTTTTTCTCTTGATTTGGTTCATTTATTGTTGGGATTTGGTTGGTCTCCTGATTTTGATTTGTTTATTATTGAGATTTAATCCCTCCTGGTCGTTTCCCTTGATTTTGGTTTGTTTATTGTTGGAATTTAATCTTCTTTGATCGTATCTCGATTTTTTGGTTCTATAACGTTGAGATTTACAGTAATCCTTGATCATGTTTCATGATTTAGTAGGAATTAATCACCCTATGTCATGTACCTTTATTTTGGTTCGTTATTGTTTGAAACTTAATCCTCTTGGTTGCGTCACTTGATTTTTGTTCATCATTATTTGGATTTAACTAACCTTGGTCATATTTCTCAATTTTGATTGTTTATTTATTGGAGGGTGGTGATTTATTTCATAATTCTGCAAATCCAATTAAAAGACGAAGAGAGGAATTTATTTAATCAGTTCAGTAAGTCAAGAAGTCGCGTAGGGATTGTGAAGAGTCGCGATCATGTACCTCAATTTTAGTTCGTTATTGTTTGGAATTTAATCCTCTTGGTTGCGCTCTTGGTTTTTGTTCATCATTGTTGGGATTTAACTATCCTTGGTCGTATCTCTCGATTTTGGTTGTTTATTGATGGGATTAATCTTCCTTGGTCATGTACCTTGATTTTGATATACAAAAAATGTATTAACTCAGAAGACGATGATGTTTAATTAATTAAAAGAGAATAATTATTGCAATATTTGTGGTTATGGTGGCGGAGGATATGTTTAACATTTTTTTTTATATCTTTTCTTAGTTATCACTGATGTAACAATTTATTATTAAATGCTTTGATTATATATTTTGGATTGATAATATTTTACATATAAAATATTTAAATATTAAATAGATAGATTTTTCACGCGAATCATTTAAGAAAAATTTTAATTCTTATAGATGAGACATTCAATATAAAACAATACATGAGTTAGAATATAAAAAAACTGTGAACTAACGCAAAGACTATAATTACTAGATGCATCAGCCATACATATAGCACCGCTCATCAGGGAAAGGAAGAAAAAAAAAAGTAGAAAAAAAGGTACTATTTGACCTTAAATTGTTGAGAACGTATTAACTACTTGATATTCGAAATTACCTTTTTTTAATCCGTTTTACGATTTACAGATGACTTTGATCGGGTTTCGATTGGGGTTCTTAAACGTAGTAATTTTTTAGGTTTGCGTTTACTTTTGTATCCATCTAGGATTTCTTCTGGTGTAACTTCGATGAAATCCATATTCTGCATATTATCATCTGTGGTATGATGTAATTGTCGATTATTTGATCTTCTACCTGATTTTTTTCGACTATCGATGGCATAAGATTCGTCGCGAATATTGATACTGACGTGATTATTATCATCATTTTCAGAGTCGTCATCAATTGTTAAATCAATAACTTCGATCTCCTTTAATGATTCGGGCTAAACCCTCTGACGAATTCCTAAACTAGTTTCGCCTTATAGCCTAAATCCTCCTAAACTAGTTTCGCCTCAAACCAAACTCTCCTAAACCACTTTCGTCCGAATCACTAATCTCCTTCTTAACAATTGATAAATCTACAAGCTCAGGTTGATTTCTATCAACGCTTGTTAAACTTTCTGAATCTAATTTTATATACTTATTGAAGCTTTTAACATTTTCTTTAAATTCATCTTAAAAATAACAATTATATGAAATACCTGCTTGTGTTTCATTAATACTATGTTGAGAAACTCCATCGGTTGTTATTAACGGTTCGTCTTGATTGATAATGTATCGTTTAATCTTTTGATATCCGGACTCGCTAAACCCTTCTGAACACTCGATACATAACGCAATATAATCATGAAATTCCTCTAATGTGTCGTAACTATGACAGAGTATCAAGTTGTAGGCACAAGTACTCGCAAAGAGTAATTTGTGTTCAGAATCACTTCGCCATTGTATCTAAATAAATAAAATATTAATTTAAATATTTATAAATTTACTAAAACTTTATATACAACAAAAATTTAAAATACCGTAATTCTTTTCTCCAACGGAAATTGAGTAGATCCAGTTATAAAAACTAGAAGTTTTTCAAGTATTCACAGTTTTGTTTATAAATCCAATCTTTAAACCAATTAAAGATTCGTCGTCGTTCCAAACGAAGAGAAGGAACTTCGTTAATGGTCATTTGAATTTGAAATTCGTCGAGTAGACTTAAAAATATCTCGCCACTTAATTTCGAATATAGGACCTTTTCGAGCTCTTTCCAACCTAGTCGCCTCAATTCCTATTGTGAAAAAAAAAATATTTGTGTGATATCATTTATGTTTGTCAGTCCAACATAACATCGATTTACGCAAAATCACAAATATCATGTGAATTGTCCTTCGCTTCGCTCCGGACAATTATAATTACCCTGGAGCAATTTGCTATATCAAATCCATCCACCATCAGTCCATCATTACCATTGATTTTTCTCTTTTTATGAGAATTTCAAATTTAGCGATATAATTTGCTAAATCGGTATTATTTAATAATGACGTTTCGTTAAACTTGTAAAAATAAAAAAATAAATTAAATATTATTAAATAAAGTATAATAAATAAAAATAAGTTATGCAACCTACATTTAGACCGTTGTGCTGCATCCACAACTCTAGGTCGGAATTCCTTGATTGAGAACCTTCCATAATATCCTTTGCCAAATTGAAAAGATATGGGATGTGTTTATGTAATAAATTCAAACAGTTTATCGAATTCTCTCCTTCAATGATATATCGTAAATGCATAGAATCCAACCATGTAGGCCAGTTTCCAGCATGTACTAGACACCAAAATAATATCTTCCCTATGATTTTGGGATACGCCCATTCGATAATATTTGAGTTTTGCTGAATTAAAAATAATTGATCTCCGTCGAACAGTTTTCTTCCAATAAAATCTTTTGTTTGAATATTTTTCCAGAATAGTTCTGTTATATTTCGAAAAACACCTCCAGTATCAATTACACTAAAAAAATTAAATGCTCTAATTTAAAAAAGAACGTTTGAACATTAAGATCAACCAATAATATGCATATACAGAAACTTACTCATCATTTAATACAATTATGGGATTTTTTAAAAGATCTTCAGCGGATGCATCCATTATCCAATACAGAAGAAGGTCGGTACTTGATTCCAAGTTATCACGTCTAATATTTATGGTATCATATTCATTAATACCATATTTGCTTCTCAGAGATTTTAACAGATCCTTTCTAAAATGGGTTGGCACAAATCTTGAATTAGAGGAGCTAATATTTTCTTCATTAATGGAATACTAATGGAATTAAAAATGCCTGTTCTAGAACCGGTATTTGCTTCATTAGACATTCACAACACCAATTTGAGATGGAATTAATAATGTCATTTTGAATTTTCATTATTATTATAACCGCGAAAATTTAAGATTGATCTGTTCAAAGAGCTCGTATTGACAGGAGGTTCAATTAAATTTTTAATAGTTGGCCCAATATATAAACGCTTCCTAATAGTTATGGCACTGTATTATATTGTAATAAAAATAAAAATTTTTATTTTATAAATCATCATAATCGTTCGTAAAAATATACTTACTCCCCCAATAAGGTTCCATCTTTCGGTTTATGTTCTTCATATGGAACAAGTTCTGTGGAATTTTGACTTTTTGGCCTTAAAATTCGCCAGCCACATTCACTAATAACGGGAAACTCATCCATTATTTTTCGTTCTATTCCATCGGTTGATCCACAATAAAATGTAACATTCAACTTAATTAAATCTCGATCCAAAAGATCATTCCACCTTGTGGAAATATTGAAATGTTAGCAAAAAATTTATATAAATTTTATATATTAAAAATACTTACATCTTAGATCCTTATAAACAGTTCTATTATTTTCAATGTAAGGTACCATTATAATTTCTTTTAAATTGTTTTTTATATCTCGTATTATTATTTGAATTTTGATCTACATTACTGAACAGATCTGTACGTCAATATTGTGAACTGTTTCAGGTACTAAGTTCTTCAAACGATCCTTAATTGATGATTCCTGTAAGAAATTATCAATTTCACTTGTTGAATTATAATTAGTGTTACTTGTTTCTCTATTAGTCATATTTATAATTGATCTTGGCTCATTTGACGGAGCGATATGATTTATTTTTCCAATAAATTTGTGCTCGCAGTTCAGCAAACTAACATTATTAAATTAAATTTTGATAAAATACTTTTTTTTATAATTACTAAGATAATCAAATAACATAGAATAACTTACTTGTTCGTGGACTTCGTCCATATGGCCACAAATAGCACATTTCTGCACTTGAATTATAGACGGTACGAATTTTTGGCACGTATTACATGCGAAGCATTTTCGGGGCAAATTTTCAAAAATTTCCATTATTTATACTAAAATAAAAAATAACGAAAAATAATGTTATAATATGTATTATAATTATAATTTCTTTTAATATTATTAATGTAAAGCTTATATATGTTTTTTCTCTGTTAAAATTCACAATATTACTTACATTAATTTCAGTATTTTTTATAAATTTTTATGTCAACGGCAGGAGAATTTCTAATCTACTTACAAACAAAAAAAACTCAATCATTTCCTTCATAATTTTATTTTATTGAAACCATTTATTTAACTTACATCAAAACTAAGTAAAAGACAAAAATTTTTTAAAGCAAAAGAAAAAAATTTGTAAGAAAAAATTTAAATTCGTATTTAAAACGCGTATTAATTAGCAAAATATTTTGATTTATCATAAATATTATTGCATAGACGTCATAACTGTTTACTCTGGGAACAAAAATTAGAAGGATGCAAGAAACATATACTACATTAAACATGTGGTCTTATCTATTTAAATTAGAGTTAACAGTTAACATGTGTATTTATTACTATTATTAGACCATTAGTAAATTAAATGCACGTCTGAAATCTGTGCCAGGTTTATGGCGCAGTAATTTTTCAAAAAAATATATAACAATTTTTTTCTTTGTCATAAACATTTTAAATTTTTACTGTAGATGTAATTTCGGCTGCTCTGCAAGTTTACCTATGCTTTGGAAGGAGGTTTATAATGCCATTTTTGACTTTACATATAAATTATTGATTTTACCGTCTTTGCTGATCATTTCCAAAAATGGATTTGACGAAAATAAAATTTTTGTCAAATAAAAAAATAATGATATTTAAAACTGCTTTTAACACTCTAAGTAAACTTGCAGAGCAGCCGAAATTAGGTATATTTAATAATCTTTAAAGGCTATATGTTAATATAAAAAATTTTCTTTTTATGATTTTTTGTTGCATCACATCTGTTAGCTGCGCCACAAACCTGGCACAGATTTCAGACATGCTAAATTAATATAGCTTGATCTGTTCATTTGTTTGTTTACTGAAACTAAACAGGTAATACAATTGATCGGATTATCTATCAGATGCCCATCAGAGATCTGATATCATTTTTTTTTTGACGTAATTCTGATCATTTTATGCAAATTAATGTTGCGGGCAAAAGTGTTTTGTAATTGGCGTAATGTTTCGCCTTTTAAGGTCAATTTCCAAAACTTGGCCCATACCTCCAAAACCTGACCAAACTTCCGTAACCTCTGAAACTTTAAATTTCTAATTACTTAATGTCCGAAACTTACCCTAACTTTAATTTAATATATTATATAAAGAAATTTATTTTTTTTTTGTTTTTTCTAAAAAAAAAATAAAATATTTAAATTTTAAAATGATAATAAAATGATTTATTTATTAATTTGTAAAATTATATTATATTTTTTTTTTTTTACCTTTAATGCGTATCACAAATTTATTAACAATTATTCAAGAATACACCATTAGCACACTAATTGCAATACAATATTACATGTTACTCTTATTTGATTAAAGTCATCATAACTGCCAAAGGATACGTACTTTCTCTATTGCAGATGAAAAAATGAATTAGGAAATAATCTTCCTAAACACTATCCTTAGACATCTATACATGTCTGCAGTCTTGGAGAGAAGCAGATGGCCTGACAAAGTTACTTTATACCTACCAGTGAAGCAAAGTGGGGAAGAAATTACTATTCCAAACTGTATGGTACAATCCCATATGCACCCAGTCTGAGAAGTCTCGCTTTGTCCATTAAGAACAGAGTATTTAGAAGGGTACCTTTGCCTCACAGTAAAAACTACCACTCTTGTTAATAGAATTTTATATACTTTTTTTAATGCTATTTTCTCTAATCTACTAACTCCCTTCCTATCCAACCCTATACATACTTCCTCTCCTAATGATTCCAATTCTGGGCCTCCGATATTATTCACCAATCTTCCATCATTCTAAAACAAACTTATCTATGCACAGGTTTAAAGGTGGTCATTATCACACAATTTAC